>BSBM01001565.1:0-182688 GCA_027924585.1 Larix kaempferi | reverse complement strand
ACAGAATAGGGCGTCGAAAAGACTCACAGAGATATCTGTAGTACTCAGTTTTTACACAGAAGGAAGTTTGCTAGTTGGTACAGGTGTTACACAGAAGGGGTCTGTTAATTTGTGCAAGTGGTTAAATATCACTGAAAATTGTTATAACCTGTAAAATTACTTGCTCAGAAAACATTGATTTAAAAGACTGTTCAGGAGTGTGCAGAAAACAGCTTATAAAACATTTTTGAAACCTGAAACTAGACTGTGCTTGTTCCCTGAAAAGAAGGATATGGGAAAAAGTAGCAAAAGTGGTAAGGTTAACAGGGCTGAACCCACAGACTTGACATGGATTCAGAAACTTCCAGATTGTGCAGAGCTGTTCCAACAGGCAGGCTGGTTGAAATTTTTCAGAAAAAATTGATGGATATAATGCACAGGTATCCTGCAGATTTGCTCAGGGTTTAAAGAATGATTTGGTGGTTTTCGATACCTTCAAATTTAAGTTGACAGTCAAAGAAATTATATGAAGACACCTATTCTCATAAGAAGAGACCGTTGATTCACATAATAAACACTTCACCACAGAAATAGCTATCTGAAGCCATTATGAGGAATTTGCATGAACATAGCAGCAAAGTATTCAGACTGTGAAATTTTAATGACAGTTTGAACGAAGATTGTTTATCATTTGCTCTCCTATACATTCAAAAAACTCTGAAAGTGATGCAGATTGGTTATAATGAGCTAATTGAATGGATTCTTCTCATAACCTAATGTCATTGTAAATCAGAACCTACAGGAAATAGCATTGAGAGGATTCATAGATTGATTTGTTATGCTCATCTTTTACACAGAAGGTGTTTTGTTGGTTGGTTTAAGTGGTTTGAAAGCTGTTGAAAATTGTTATGATTTATGAAATCACTTGCTTGGAGAACCATGTTCAATTGCTTGGAGAACATGTTGGCTTTCATATACAAGTTTGAATGGCAGTTTTTTGGCTAGGGCGAATATATTGCAGACAGTGGTGTTTTTGTTCTCTCCTCTCATGCTATTAGTCTCCAGTTGGTCAAATAAGCCTGTGGTTAATGTTATGTTGGAAAATCGGAAGCAGTGAGAGTTTTAGAGCTTGAAAATCTAGACTGGTTGATACACAGAGATTAAAGTGGAAGACTGATATAAAACAGCCATATTCACTGACAGTTTTCCATTACATTGAATAGTCTGGACATTGCAGTTCTGTTTGAGTGATTGAAGTCAAATGCAAACCGCGAGCTGATGGAGAAGAATTTTTGAAAACCGAAGGAGGTTTTTGTTCCTAAGATACCCATCTACAAAAACCTCTCTCAGTTTTGCAACAGCTATCAAGGATTGAAAGATTCAGTTTAATCTTTGCAGCCTATTTTTCAGGGATGTTAAATATTTAATATTTTTCCTGTTTTAGTGTTCATCTTGCGGGGCAGATTCTGATTGACTGGAGATGAATTTTTAAAAACCAAGAGAGTTTTTTGTCCATCATGGACCCATTTACAAAAACCTCTCTCAGTTTTTACACAGGTGTCACCAATTAAGAGATATGGAAGCTTCTTTGACACCTATTTTCCAGAAATTCGCCATATTTGCCAGGAATCCGATTTACTATTTTTAGTTAATTAGTTGAGTTAGTTAGTTAATGTAACTGCTCAGTGGTTTCAATTTCGACCTAATGAAGGGGAAATAGAACCACTTCTTTGTAATTATAAAAGAGGGACAAAGGGACTGAAGAATGGTTCGAATTTTTGGAGTGCTCTAGGAGGTCTGCAAGCTGTTAATTCTTCCAGACTTGTTCACTGCTAAGTATTGCAAACTCTCATATGCATTTTTGATGAAACTATGAATATATGACTCCTTATCCCACTTCTGATATGTATTGGCTTCATTTTGAACTTATATAGTTTCTTGATTGACAAATTCATTTCTGGTTTTATGTGTAATTTCCAGTGATGCTTGTCTTTTATTGTATGAACTTCATTGCAATCTTTTGTTGGATTCCTGAGATATATATGCATCTTCATGGATATATGTGTATGAATTAGTTTTTACTTATCTGCTGAATGTATTCCCTTATGCTCTTGAAGTTTCCAACCAAAACCTACAAAACAAAACCCTAAAAACCTAGTTTGGATTGATTTTATTTTTGAGATTGTGTTGGCTTGTTACCCTAGCCTTAGTAACAATTTCTGACACAAACATCTTTGGCGCCGTTGCCGGGGACGAAGCTGAAGCATATCTTCCCTGGGATACTCATCATTTTCCTGGTTTAAGAGGTGGACTTGAACCAGCAGTTTTTGAAGGCTATTTTCACCAAAAAGAGGTCACAGTGGCTTCTAAAGGGATTGGGACCAGGAATAAGCCTGTTTCTCCATTAAAACTGGGTGTGACAGACCCTGAGCAGATTTTGAAAACAACAAACAAACATCTTTGGCACCAGGTTTGACAGAGTGGCTGCTAGAAGAATTAGAAGGTTTCAGTCATGCCTAGCTTTATTCAGCCCTAATTAATTTGAACCACTGTCACCCCTTTCTCTTTCTGAGAAGAAGAAACAAAATCTGTCCTGACAAATTGATTGGCGACTCCACTATTTCAACATGCAGAGATCGATATCCATGGGAGCTATTCTGGCTCGAAGGTTTGCCCCTTTCAATTTTTCTGATATTCCAGGTTTTCCAAATCCAGTACCTATAATGGATGTTTGGGGAGATTGTCTTCCGCGGTTTAGAGAAAGCAAAGAGGATAATCCTTCATATCACCTCATCAAATTTCATCAATGTATGGTCCAGTTAAATATCCAGCATGAAGATGTGCTCATGAAGATGTTCATGTATTCACTTGAAAAAGATGCACGAGATTGGTATTTTTCTCTTCCCGCTGCTAGCATCTCCTCACTGAAAGAATTTCACACATGTTTTCAGAAACATTGTAAGTATCTATTCCCAGCTGAACTCTTTTTAAAAGATTGTTGTGAGCAGGCTGATATTTATAATACAATTTCTGATTTTAAAAATCATGATGATGAGTACAATCAAGGGTTCAAAACATGTCATGAGGAAGTTGAAGTTTCAGAATTTATTGAAGATGAGAAGGTAACAGTTTTAGATAGTGTTGTCAAAGAAGAATGCCATGATCATTATGACAATCAAGTTGTTGTTTTAGGTCAGTTTGAAGATTATTCAAGTGATGAGATCAGTAGAGATAGTTTGGAACAGTCTCATAATGATTTCAACAGCCTTAATAACAGTTTGAATGCAAATCCTTTTGAAGATCAATCTCTAGTTCAACAAACTTTTGAAAATCAGTGTTGTGTTAAAGATCAGTTTTGTATTGAAGGAAAAGATGAACCTTTAGCATTATCATTCAACATTTCTCAGAATACTCCTTGCTATGATGAAGAGATGAGGGTTCCAAGACAAGAATTCTGTGATGAATTAGACTCTATCCCTTTTGGTTTTGATATTAAATTTTATGAAGGCCAGGCTGTTCAAAAATTTTCAGAAGTTGCTTACATTCATGGTCATGATAAATCTGCTGTTCAAAATCATTATGAAGATGGTCTAATTTTTAATAAATATGATGATGAAATTGAAAGGAAAGACCCAGAAATATGTGAGGAGTGTGATATGTCACAATCTGATCAGCAGATTCAAGAATGCATTCAGTCTATTATCCTTGAACAGCAAAAGCCAATGCTTGATAGTCATTTATTTGAAGACAGTGTGGAAAAGGAGGTTCAAAGTGTTGACATTATTAGTGATACTATTCAAAAATTTACAGAGCAAATTCAGGCTGATCCTGATGTCTTTTATCACCAATGCCTGATTGAAATTCATGGAATAAAATATTCTTTTGGACAGCTTGTCTTTTTCATAGAGCAGGAAGAAGTAACTTGTGGACGTTTTATTGATCCAGTAGCAGATTATTTAGAGTCAATATCAGGTTATAAATCTGTTACTTCAGAGACATTATTTGATGAAAGTGAGTATAAGTGGTTAAATCTCTGCTCTTCATGTTTTCCAACATTTCTGATTATATATATATTTGGAGTTGGAAACAAGTTTTGGTGGGTTGACCAAATTTTTTCTTGGTTACATTGGAAATCGGATTTCGATTTGATTCAATAGATGGAAGGTTCCTCAGAGAAAGAGATTTGATTTTCATTGTATATACCGGTGTGAGTGAGATTGAATAAAGACTCCATAGCCCAATGGAAGTTTGCAGGCAGTTAGATTGAAGACAGAAGGCACTGGTCTATAGGTTCTTGAAGCCTCACAGGGAGGACTTCATCCCGCAGCTGGAGCCAGATGTTAAGTCAGTAAATTTTCCTTCATTTTTGAGTTATTTTCTCCAATTTTGGTTTGTTTTTGAATCCACTTCAGTTAAATTTTTGGTTTTGAGTTTTAGTTTTAGTCTCCTTAGAAACTATATGGGTGATTGAATAAGTTTTGAACACATCCCTTATTGATTTTATTTGATTTTGGTGATCTTTTATGCTTTAAAGGGGTTAAAGAAAGTCATATTTTCAAAGATTGACTCATTAATGTGTTGAGAGAGCAGTCATAATCATTCCTTAAATCAAGTAGCTTTTAAAACCTCCGACAAATTAGCAGAAAGTGAAAAAAATGCTAAATTCTGGCATAGCAGCTATTCCTGTAGCGCTGGACAAAATTTTAACAAAGGGCGCGCTACAGGAATATCGCATCTCTTTGTTTTTTTCAAGTTTCAAATGGATTTCAATCAGGATGCAGTATGTGAGTGACTAATCACCTTGTGTGAGTGTTTTAACACGTGTTTGCTGCAGTTTAAGCATGATTTTAGTTGGTTGCTAGTCACAAAGTGAAACAAGCTCATCATTGCATGGTATGCGGGCTCAGTTGCACAGAAACCAGCAAATTCCGGTTTAGCTGTCAGTTTTCTCTTGTTACACGCATCATTGCAGGAGAGGTAGTGTTTGTGAAGGAGAGTTCACTGTTGAACGGTGGATTGTGTTGCTGCGGAAAGGGGACAGGTGTATTCTATCGCCAGCGAAAATTAGGGCTTCCAAATTCATCCATCAGCAGTTAAAGACACGATATGAGGACACCTATTCTCATAGAAGGAGAACATCATTGACACCCCAAATTGAAGACATTAAGCCACATTGGACGAGTAATTGACAGGTATTCCGTTATAACCCTTATAGCTGGAAAATTTGGGTTTTTTGTCGCTGCATGTTTTTCTGGAAAAATTGGTTGCTGAGGAGGATATAATAGATCGTAAAATGAGGAATTCGCCACAGCAATAGTTATCTGAAGCCCGTTAGGAGAAATGTGCACGAATGTTTCCCTCATGACCTAATGTCATTAAACATCAGAATATACAGAATAGGGCGTCGAAAAGACTCACAGAGATATCTGTAGTACTCAGTTTTTACACAGAAGGAAGTTTGCTAGTTGGTACAGGTGTTACACAGAAGGGGTCTGTTAATTTGTGCAAGTGGTTAAATATCACTGAAAATTGTTATAACCTGTAAAATTACTTGCTCAGAAAACATTGATTTAAAAGACTGTTCAGGAGTGTGCAGAAAACAACTTATAAAACATTTTTGAAACCTGAAACTAGACTATGCTTGTTCCCTGAAAAGAAGGATATGGGAAAAAGTAGCAAAAGTGGTAAGGTTAACAGGGCTGAACCCACAGACTTGACATGGATTCAGAAACTTCCAGATTGTGCAGAGCTGTTCCAACAGGCAGGCTGGTTGAAATTTTTCAGAAAAAATTGATGGATATAATGCACAGGTATCCTGCAGATTTGCTCAGGGTTTAAAGAATGATTTGGTGGTTTTCGATACCTTCAAATTTAAGTTGACAATCAAAGAAATTATATGAAGACACCTATTCTCATAAGAAGAGACCGTTGATTCACATAATAAACACTTCACCACAGAAATAGCTATCTGAAGCCATTATGAGGAATTTGCATGAACAGAGCAGCAAAGTATTCAGCCTGTGAAATTTTAATGACAATTTGAACGAAGATTGTTTATCATTTGCTCTCCTATACATTCAAAAAACTCTGAAAGTGATGCAGATTGGTTATAATGAGCTAATTGAATGGATTCTTCTCATAACCTAATGTCATTGTAAATCAGAACCTACAGGAAATAGCATTGAGAGGATTCATAGATTGATTTGTTATGCTCATCTTTTACACAGAAGGTGTTTTGTTGGTTGGTTTAAGTGGTTTGAAAGCTGTTGAAAATTGTTATGATTTATGAAATCACTTGCTTGGAGAACCATGTTCAATTGCTTGGAGAACATGTTGGCTTTCATATACAAGTTTGAATGGCAGTTTTTTGGCTAGGGCGAATATATTGCAGACAGTGGTGTTTTTGTTCTCTCCTCTCATGCTATTAGTCTCCAGTTGGTCAAATAAGCCTGTGGTTAATGTTATGTTGGAAAATCGGAAGCAGTGAGAGTTTTAGAGCTTGAAAATCTAGACTGGTTGATACACAGAGATTAAAGTGGAAGACTGATATAAAACAGCCATATTCACTGACAGTTTTCCATTACATTGAATAGTCTGGACATTGCAGTCCTGTTTGAGTGATTGAAGTCAAATGCAGACCGCGAGATGATGGAGAAGAATTTTTGAAAACCGAAGGAGGTTTTTGTTCCTAAGATACCCATCTACAAAAACCTCTCTCAGTTTTGCAACAGCTGTCAAGGATTGAAAGATTCAGTTTAATCTTTGCAGCCTATTTTTCAGGGATGTTAAATATTTAATATTTTTCCTGTTTTAGTGTTCATCTTGCGGGGCAGATTCTGATTGACTGGAGATGCATTTTTAAAAACCAAGAGAGGTTTTTGTCCATCATGGACCCATTTACAAAAACCTCTCTCCGTTCTTACACAGGTGTCACCAATTAAGAGATATGGAAGCTTCTTTGACACCTATTTTCCAGAAATTCGCCATATTTGCCAGGAATCCGATTTACTATTTTTAGTTAATTAGTTGAGTTAGTTAGTTAATGTAACTGCTCAGTGGTTTCAATTTAGACCTAATGAAGGGGAAATAGAACCACTTCTTTGTAATTATAAAAGAGGGACAAAGGGACTGAAGAAGGGTTCGAATTTTTGGAGAGCTTTAGGAGGTCTGCAAGCTGTTGACTCTTCCAGACTTGTTCACTGCTAAGTATTGCAAACTCTCTTATGCATTTTTGATGAAACTATGAATATATGACTCCTTATCCCACTTCTGATATGTGTTGTCTTCATTTTGAACTTATATAGTTTCTTGATTGACAAATTCATTTCTGGTTTTCTGTGTAGTTTCCAGTGATGCTTGTCTTTTATTGTATGAACTTCATTGCAATCTTTTGTGGATTCCTAAGATATATATGCATCTTCATGGATATATGTGTATGAATTAGTTTTTACTTATCTGCTGAATGTATTCCCTTATGCTCTTGAAGTTTCTAACCAAAACATACAAAACAAAACCCTAAAAACCTAGTTTGGATTGATTTTATTTTTGAGATTGTGTTGGGTTGTTACCCTAGCCTTAGTAACAATTTCTGACACAAACATCTTTGGCGCCGTTGCCGGGGACGAAGCTGAAGCATATCTTCCCTGGGATACTCATCATTTTCCTGGTTTAAGAGGTGGACTTGAACCAGCAGTTTTTGAAGGCTATTTTCACCAAAAAGAGGTCACAGTGGCTTCTAAAGGGATTGGGACCAGGAATAAGCCTGTTTCTCCATTGAAACTGGGTGTGACAGACCCTGAGCAGATTTTCAAAACAGCAAACAAACATCTTTGGCACCAGGTTTGACAGAGTGGCTGCTAGAAGAATTAGAAGGTTTCAGTCATGCCTAGCTTTATTCAGCCCTAATTAATTTGAACCACTGTCACCCCTTTCTCTTTCTGAGAAGAAGAAACAAAATCTGTCCTGACAAATTGATTGGCGACTCCACTATTTCAACATGCAGAGATCGATATCCATGGGAGCTATTCTGGCTCGAAGGTTTGCCCCTTTCAATTTTTCTGATATTCCAGGTTTTCCAAATCCAGTACCTATAATGGATGTTTGGGGAGATTGTCTTCCACGGTTTAGAGAAAGCAAAGAGGATAATCCTTCATATCACCTCATCAAATTTCATCAATGTATGGTCCAGTTAAATATCCAGCATGAAGATGTGCTCATGAAGATGTTCATGTATTCACTTGAAAAAGATGCACGAGATTGGTATTTTTCTCTTCCCGCTGCTAGCATCTCCTCACTGAAAGAATTTCACACATGTTTTCAGAAACATTGTAAGTATCTATTCCCAGCTGAACTCTTTTTAAAAGATTGTTGTGAGCAGGCTGATATTTATAATACAATTTCTGATTTTAAAAATCATGATGATGAGTACAATCAAGGGTTCAAAACATGTCATGAGGAAGTTGAAGTTTCAGAATTTATTGTAGATGAGAAGGTAACAGTTTTAGATAGTGTTGTCAAAGAAGAATGCCATGATCATTATGACAATCAAGTTGTTGTTTTAGGTCAGTTTGAAGATTATTCAAGTGATGAGATCAGTAGAGATAGTTTGGAACAGTCTCATAATGATTTCAACAGCCTTAATAACAGTTTGAATGCAAATCCTTTTGAAGATCAATCTCTAGTTCAACAAACTTTTGAAAATCAGTGTTGTGTTAAAGATCAGTTTTGTATTGAAGGAAAAGATGAACCTTTAGCATTATCATTCAACATTTCTCAGAATACTCCTTGCTATGATGAAGAGATGAGGGTTCCAAGACAAGAATTCTGTGATGAATTAGACTCTATCCCTTTTGGTTTTGATATTAAATTTGATGAAGGCCAGGCTGTTCAAAAATTTTCAGAAGTTGCTTACATTCATGGTCATGATAAATCTGCTGTTCAAAATCATTATGAAGATGGTCTAATTTTTAATAAATATGATGATGAAATTGAAAAGAAAGACCCAGAAATCTGTGAGGAGTGTGATATGTCACAATTTGATCAGCAGATTCAAGAATGCATTCAGTTTATTATCCTTGAACAGCAAAAGCCAATGCCTGATAGTCATTTATTTGAAGACAGTGTGGAAAAGGAGGTTCAAAGTGTTGACATTATTGGTGATACTATTCAAAAATTTACAGAGCAAATTCAGGCTGGTCCTAATGTCTTTTATCACCAATGCCTGATTAAAATTCATGGAATAAAATATTCTTTTGGACAGCTTGTCTTTTTCATAGAGCAGGAAGAAGTAACTTGTGGAAGTTTTATTGATCCAGTAGCAGATTATTTAGAGTCAATGTCAGGTTATAAATCTGTTACTTCAGAGACATTATTTGATGAAAGTGAGTATAAGTGGTTAAATCTCTGCTCTTCATGTTTTCCAACATTTCTGATTATATATATATTTGGATTTGGAAACAAGTTTTGGTGGGTTGACCAAATTTTTTCTTGGTTACATTGGAAATCGGATTTCGATTTGATTCAGTAGATGGAAGGTTCCTCAGAAGAAAGAGATTTGATTTTCATTATATATATCGGTGTGAGTGAGATTGAATAAAGACTCTATAGCCCAATGGAAGTTTGCAGGCAGTTAGATTGAAGACAGAAGGCACTGGTCTACAAGTTCTTGAAGCCTCACAGGGAGGACTTCATCCCGCAGCTGGAGCCAGATGTTAAGTCAGTAAATTTTCTTTCATTTTTGAGTTATTTTCTCCAATTTTGGTTTGTTTTTGAATCCACCTCAGTTAAATTTTTGGTTTTGAGTTTTAGTTTTAGTCTCCTTAGAAACTATATGGGTGATTGAATAAGTTTTGAACACATCCCTTATTGATTTTATTTGATTTTGGTGATCTTTTATGCTTTAAAGGGGTTAAAGAAAGTCATATTTTCAAAGATTGACTCATTAATGTGTTGAGAGAGCAGTCATAATCTTTCCTTAAATCAAGTAGCTTTTAAAACCTCCGACAAATTAGTAGAAAGTTGAAAAACTGCGAAATTCTGGCATGACAGCTATTCCTGTAGCGCTAGACAAAATTTTAACAAAGGGCGCGCTACAGGAATATCGCATCTCTTTGTTTTTTCAAGTTTCAAATGGATTTCAATCAGGATGCAGTATGTGAGTGACTAATCGCCTTGTGTGAGTGTTTTAACACGTGTTTGCTGCAGTTTAAGCATGATTTTAGTTGGTTGCTAGTCACAAAGTGAAACAAGCTCATCATTGCATGGTATGCGGGCTCAGTTGCACAGAAACCAGCAAATTCCGGTTTAGCTGTCAGTTTTCTCTTGTTACACGCATCATTGCAGGAGAGGTAGTGTTTGTGAAGGACAATTCACTGTTGAACGGTGGATTGTGTTACTGTGGAAAGGGGACAGGTGTATTCTATCGCCAGCAAAAATTAGGGCTTCTGAATTCATTCACCAGTGGCTAAAGAATCGATATGAGGACACCTGTGCTCGAAGGAGAACATCATTGACACCCCAAATTGAAGACATTAAGCCACATTGGACGAGTAATTGATAGGTATTCCGTTATAACCCTTATAGCTGGAAAATTTGGGTTTTTTGTCGCTGCACGATTTTCTGGAAAAATTGGTTGCTGAGGAGGATATAATAGATCGTAAAATGAGGAATTCACCACAGCAATAGTTATCTGAAGCCCGTTAGGAGAAATGTGCACGAATGTTTCCCTCATGACCTAATGTCATTAAACATCAGAATATACAGAATAGGGCGTCAAAAAGACTCACAGAGATATCTGTAGTACTCAGTTTTTACACAGAAGGAAGTTTGCTAGTTGGTACAGGTGTTACACAGAAGGGGTCTGTTAATTTGTGCAAGTGGTTAAATATCACTGAAAATTGTTATAACCTGTAAAATTACTTGCTCAGAAAACATTGATTTAAAAGACTGTTCAGGAGTGTGCAGAAAACAGCTTATAAAACATTTTTGAAACCTTAAACTAGACTGTGCTTGTTCCCTGAAAAGAAGGATATGGGAAAAAGTAGCAAAAGTGGTAAGGTTAACAGGGCTGAACCCACAGACTTGACATGGATTCAGAAACTTCCAGATTGTGCAGAGCTATTCCAACAGGCAGGCTGGTTGAAATTTTTCAGAAAAAATTGATGGATATAATGCACAGGTATCCTGCAGATTTGCTCAGGGTTTAAAGAATGATTTGGTGGTTTTCGATACCTTCAAATTTAAGTTGACAGTCAAAGAAATTATATGAAGACACCTATTCTCATAAGAAGAGACCGTTGATTCACATAATAAACACTTCACCACAGAAATAGCTATCTGAAGCCATTATGAGGAATTTGCATGAACAGAGCAGCAAAGTATTCAGCCTGTGAAATTTTAATGACAGTTTGAACGAAGATTGTTTATCATTTGCTCTCCTATACATTCAAAAAACTCTGAAAGTGATGCAGATTGGTTATAATGAGCTAATTGAATGGATTCTTCTCATAACCTAATGTCATTGTAAATCAGAACCTACAGGAAATAGCATTGAGAGGATTCATAGATTGATTTGTTATGCTCATCTTTTACACAGAAGGTGTTTTGTTGGTTGGTTTAAGTGGTTTGAAAGCTGTTGAAAATTGTTATGATTTATGAAATCACTTGCTTGGAGAACCATGTTCAATTGCTTGGAGAACATGTTGGCTTTCATATACAAGTTTGAATGGCAGTTTTTTGGCTAGGGCGAATATATTGCAGACAGTGGTGTTTTTGTTCTCTCCTCTCATGCTATTAGTCTCCAGTTGGTCAAATAAGCCTGTGGTTAATGTTATGTTGGAAAATCGGAAGCAGTGAGAGTTTTAGAGCTTGAAAATCTAGACTGGTTGATACACAGAGATTAAAGTGGAAGACTGATATAAAACAGCCATATTCACTGACAGTTTTCCATTACATTGAATAGTCTGGACATTGCAGTCCTGTTTGAGTGATTGAAGTCAAATGCAGACCGCGAGATGATGGAGAAGAATTTTTGAAAACCGAAGGAGGTTTTTGTTCCTAAGATACCCATCTACAAAAACCTCTCTCAGTTTTGCAACAGCTGTCAAGGATTGAAAGATTCAGTTTAATCTTTGCAGCCTATTTTTCAGGGATGTTAAATATTTAATATTTTTCCTGTTTTAGTGTTCATCTTGCGGGGCAGATTCTGATTGACTGGAGATGAATTTTTAAAAACCAAGAGAGGTGTTTGTCCATCATGGACCCATTTACAAAAACCTCTCTCAGTGTTTACACAGGTGTCACCAATTAAGAGATATGGAAGCTTCTTTGACACCTATTTTCCAGAAATTCGCCATATTTGCCAGGAATCCGATTTACTATTTTTAGTTAATTAGTTGAGTTAGTTAGTTAATGTAACTGCTCAGTGGTTTCAATTTAGACCTAATGAAGGGGAAATAGAACCACTTCTTTGTAATTATAAAAGAGGGACAAAGGGACTGAAGAAGGGTTCGAATTTTTGGAGAGCTTTAGGAGGTCTGCAAGCTGTTGACTCTTCCAGACTTGTTCACTGCTAAGTATTGCAAACTCTCTTATGCATTTTTGATGAAACTATGAATATATGACTCCTTATCCCACTTCTGATATGTGTTGGCTTCATTTTGAACTTATATAGTTTCTTGATTGACAAATTCATTTCTGGTTTTCTGTGTAGTTTCCAGTGATGCTTGTCTTTTATTGTATGAACTTCATTGCAATCTTTTGTGGATTCCTGAGATATATATGCATCTTCATGGATATATGTGTATGAATTAGTTTTTACTTATTTGCTGAATGTATTCCCTTATTCTCTTGAAGTTTCTAACCAAAACATACAAAACAAAACCCTAAAAACCTAGTTTGGATTGATTTTATTTTTGAGATTGTGTTGGCTTGTTACCCTAGCCTTAGTAACAATTTCTGACACAAACATCTTTGGCGCCGTTGCCGGGGACGAAGCTGAAGCATATCTTCCCTGGGATACTCATCATTTTCCTGGTTTAAGAGGTGGACTTGAACTAGCAGTTTTTGAAGGCTATTTTCACCAAAAAGAGGTCACAGTGGCTTCTAAAGGGATTGGGACCAGGAATAAGCCTGTTTCTCCATTGAAACTGGGTGTGACAGACCCTGAGCAGATTTTCAAAACAGCAAACAAACATCTTTGGCACCAGGTTTGACAGAGTGGCTGCTAGAAGAATTAGAAGGTTTCAGTCATGCCTAGCTTTATTCAGCCCTAATTAATTTGAACCACTGTCACCCCTTTCTCTTTCTGAGAAGAAGAAACAAAATCTGTCCTGACAAATTGATTGGCGACTCCACTATTTCAACATGCAGAGATCGATATCCATGGGAGCTATTCTGGCTCGAAGGTTTGCCCCTTTCAATTTTTCTGATATTCCAGGTTTTCCAAATCCAGTACCTATAATGGATGTTTGGGGAGATTGTCTTCCACGGTTTAGAGAAAGCAAAGAGGATAATCCTTCATATCACCTCATCAAATTTCATCAATGTATGGTCCAGTTAAATATCCAGCATGAAGATGTGCTCATGAAGATGTTCATGTATTCACTTGAAAAAGATGCACGAGATTGGTATTTTTCTCTTCCCGCTGCTAGCATCTCCTCACTGAAAGAATTTCACACATGTTTTCAGAAACATTGTAAGTATCTATTCCCAGCTGAACTCTTTTTAAAAGATTGTTGTGAGCAGGCTGATATTTATAATACAATTTCTGATTTTAAAAATCATGATGATGAGTACAATCAAGGGTTCAAAACATGTCATGAGGAAGTTGAAGTTTCAGAATTTATTGTAGATGAGAAGGTAACAGTTTTAGATAGTGTTGTCAAAGAAGAATGCCATGATCATTATGACAATCAAGTTGTTGTTTTAGGTCAGTTTGAAGATTATTCAAGTGATGAGATCAGTAGAGATAGTTTGGAACAGTCTCATAATGATTTCAACAGCCTTAATAACAGTTTGAATGCAAATCCTTTTGAAGATCAATCTCTAGTTCAACAAACTTTTGAAAATCAGTGTTGTGTTAAAGATCAGTTTTGTATTGAAGGAAAAGATGAACCTTTAGCATTATCATTCAACATTTCTCAGAATACTCCTTGCTATGATGAAGAGATGAGGGTTCCAAGACAAGAATTCTGTGATGAATTAGACTCTATCCCTTTTGGTTTTGATATTAAATTTGATGAAGGCCAGGCTGTTAAAAAATTTTCAGAAGTTGCTTACATTCATGGTCATGATAAATCTGCTGTTCAAAATCATTATGAAGATGGTCTAATTTTTAATAAATATGATGATGAAATTGAAAAGAAAGACCCAGAAATCTGTGAGGAGTGTGATATGTCACAATTTGATCAGTAGATTCAAGAATGCATTCAGTCTATTATCCTTGAACAGCAAAAGCCAATGCCTGATAGTCATTTATTTGAAGACAGTGTGGAAAAGGAGGTTGAAAGTGTTGACATTATTGGTGATACTATTCAAAAATTTACAGAGCAAATTCAGGCTGGTCCTAATGTCTTTTATCACCAATGCCTGATTAAAATTCATGGAATAAAATATTCTTTTGGACAACTTGTCTTTTTCATAGAGCAGGAAGAAGTAACTTGTGGAAGTTTTATTGATCCAGTAGCAGATTATTTAGAGTCAATGTCAGGTTATAAATCTGTTACTTCAGAGACATTATTTGATGAAAGTGAGTATAAGTGGTTAAATCTCTGCTCTTCATGTTTTCCAACATTTCTGATTATATATATATTTGGAGTTGGAAACAAGTTTTGGTGGGTTGACCAAATTTTTTCTTGGTTACATTGGAAATCGGATTTCGATTTGATTCAGTAGATGGAAGGTTCCTCAGAGAAAGAGATTTGATTTTCATTATATATATCGGTGTGAGTGAGATTGAATAAAGACTCTATAGCCCAATGGAAGTTTGCAGGCAGTTAGATTGAAGACAGAAGGCACTGGTCTACAGGTTCTTGAAGCCTCACAGGGAGGACTTCATCCCGCAGCTGGAGCCAGATGTTAAGTCAGTAAATTTTCTTTCATTTTTGAGTTATTTTCTCCAATTTTGGTTTGTTTTTGAATCCACCTCAGTTAAATTTTTGGTTTTGAGTTTTAGTTTTAGTCTCCTTAGAAACTATATGGGTGATTGAATAAGTTTTGAACACATCCCTTATTGATTTTATTTGATTTTGGTGATCTTTTATGCTTTAAAGGGGTTAAAGAAAGTCATATTTTCAAAGATTGACTCATTAATGTGTTGAGAGAGCAGTCATAATCATTCCTTAAATCAAGTAGCTTTTAAAACCTCCGACAAATTAGCAGAAAGTTGAAAAACTGCGAAATTCTGGCATGACAGCTATTCCTGTAGCGCTAGACAAAATTTTAACAAAGGGCGCGCTACAGGAATATCGCATCTCTTTGTTTTTTCAAGTTTCAAATGGATTTCAATCAGGATGCAGTATGTGAGTGACTAATCACCTTGTGTGAGTGTTTTAACACGTGTTTGCTGCAGTTTAAGCATGATTTTAGTTGGTTGCTAGTCACAAAGTGAAACAAGCTCATCATTGCATGGTATGCGGGCTCAGTTGCACAGAAACCAGCAAATTCCGGTTTAGCTGTCAGTTTTCTCTTGTTACCAGCATCATTGCAGGAGAGGTAGTGTTTGTGAAGGAGAGTTCACTGTTGAATGGTGGATTGTGTTGCTGCGGAAAGGGGACAGGTGTATTCTATCGCCAGCGAAAATTAGGGCTTCTGAATTCATTCACCAGTGGCTAAAGAATCGATATGAGGACACCTGTGCTCGAAGGAGAACATCATTGACACCCCAAATTGAAGACATTAAGCCACATTGGACGAGTAATTGACAGGTATTCCGTTATAACCCTTATAGCTGGAAAATTTGGGTTTTTTGTCGCTGCAACGATTTTCTGGAAAAATTGGTTGCTGAGGAGGATATAATAGATCGTAAAATGAGGAATTCACCACAGCAATAGTTATCTGAAGCCCGTTAGGAGAAATGTGCATGAATGTTTCCCTCATGACCTAATGTCATTAAACATCAGAATATACAGAATAGGGCGTCGAAAAGACTCACAGAGATATCTGTAGTACTCAGTTTTTACACAGAAGGAAGTTTGCTAGTTGGTACAGGTGTTACACAGAAGGGGTCTGTTAATTTGTGCAAGTGGTTAAATATCACTGAAAATTGTTATAACCTGTAAAATTACTTGCTCAGAAAACATTGATTTAAAAGACTGTTCAGGAGTGTGCAGAAAACAGCTTATAAAACATTTTTGAAACCTGAAACTAGACTGTGCTTGTTCCCTGAAAAGAAGGATATGGGAAAAAGTAGCAAAAGTGGTAAGGTTAACAGGGCTGAACCCACAGACTTGACATGGATTCAGAAACTTCCAGATTGTGCAGAGCTGTTCCAGCAGGCAGGCTGGTTGAAATTTTTCAGAAAAAATTGATGGATATAATGCACAGGTATCCTGCAGATTTGCTCAGGGTTTAAAGAATGATTTGGTGGTTTTCGATACCTTCAAATTTAAGTTGATAGTCAAAGAAATTATATGAAGACACCTATTCTCATAAGAAGAGACCGTTGATTCACATAATAAACACTTCACCACAGAAATAGCTATCTAAAGCCATTATGAGGAATTTGCATGAACAGAGCAGCAAAGTATTCAGCCTGTGAAATTTTAATGACAGTTTGAACGAAGATTGTTTATCATTTGCTCTCCTATACATTCAAAAAACTCTGAAAGTGATGCAGATTGGTTATAATGAGCTAATTGAATGGATTCTTCTCATAACCTAATGTCATTGTAAATCAGAACCTACAGGAAATAGCATTGAGAGGATTCATAGATTGATTTGTTATGCTCATCTTTTACACAGAAGGTGTTTTGTTGGTTGGTTTAAGTGGTTTGAAAGCTGTTGAAAATTGTTATGATTTATGAAATCACTTGCTTGGAGAACCATGTTCA
Organism: Larix kaempferi; assembly: GCA_027924585.1. NCBI lineage: Eukaryota > Viridiplantae > Streptophyta > Pinopsida > Pinales > Pinaceae > Larix > Larix kaempferi. The sequence continues at coordinate 165,661 of BSBM01001565.1, read as the reverse complement.
ATTGCTTGGAGAACATGTTGGCTTTCATATACAAGTTTGAATGGCAGTTTTTTGGCTAGGGCGAATATATTGCAGACAGTGGTGTTTTTGTTCTCTCCTCTCATGCTATTAGTCTCCAGTTGGTCAAATAAGCCTGTGGTTAATGTTATGTTGGAAAATCGGAAGCAGTGAGAGTTTTAGAGCTTGAAAATCTAGACTGGTTGATACACAGAGATTAAAGTGGAAGACTGATATAAAACAGCCATATTCACTGACAGTTTTCCATTACATTGAATAGTCTGGACATTGCAGTCCTGTTTGAGTGATTGAAGTCAAATGCAGACCGCGAGATGATGGAGAAGAATTTTTGAAAACCGAAGGAGGTTTTTGTTCCTAAGATACCCATCTACAAAAACCTCTCTCAGTTTTGCAACAGCTGTCAAGGATTGAAAGATTCAGTTTAATCTTTGCAGCCTATTTTTCAGGGATGTTAAATATTTAATATTTTTCCTGTTTTAGTGTTCATCTTGCGGGGCAGATTCTGATTGACTGGAGATGCATTTTTAAAAACCAAGAGAGGTTTTTGTCCATCATGGACCCATTTACAAAAACCTCTCTCAGTTCTTACACAGGTGTCACCAATTAAGAGATATGAAAGCTTCTTTGACACCTATTTTCCAGAAATTCGCCATATTTGCCAGGAATCCGATTTACTATTTTTAGTTAATTAGTTGAGTTAGTTAGTTAATGTAACTGCTCAGTGGTTTCAATTTAGACCTAATGAAGGGGAAATAGAACCACTTCTTTGTAATTATAAAAGAGGGACAAAGGGACTGAAGAAGGGTTCGAATTTTTGGAGAGCTTTAGGAGGTCTGCAAGCTGTTGACTCTTCCAGACTTGTTCACTGCTAAGTATTGCAAACTCTCTTATGCATTTTTGATGAAACTATGAATATATGACTCCTTATCCCACTTCTGATATGTGTTGGCTTCATTTTGAACTTATATAGTTTCTTGATTGACAAATTCATTTCTGGTTTTCTGTGTAGTTTCCAGTGATGCTTGTCTTTTATTGTATGAACTTCATTGCAATCTTTTGTGGATTCCTGAGATATATATGCATCTTCATGGATATATGTGTATGAATTAGTTTTTACTTATCTGCTGAATGTATTCCCTTATGCTCTTGAAGTTTCTAACCGAAAACATACAAAACAAAACCCTAAAAACCTAGTTTGGATTGATTTTATTTTTGAGATTGTGTTGGCTTGTTACCCTAGCCTTAGTAACAATTTCTGACACAAACACTCTCCATGCTGTAATCTGCGTCACCACCCCACAAACAATGCGGGTCAAGGGATACTTCAAGAATCTCCCTCTTACCATACTCATTGACTCTGGTAGCACTCATAACTTCATTGACCCTCGAATTGCCAAAACAGGCTGATTGTTTTGTCCATCCTTGCTCCAACTTTGAAGTCATGGTTGCCAATGGGGGCACCTTACCTTGCAAGGGGAAGTGTCACAATGTGCGTATCTCTATGGAAGATTATAACCTACGCTCTGACATGTTTGCCTTGTCCTTAAGAGGATGTGATGTGGTTTTGGGCGTTCAATGGTTACGCACACTTGGCCCCATCTTATGGGATTTTGCTGAACTTTGGATGCAGTTTAAAGTCAATGGGGCACAACACAAATTTAGGGGCTTACAACCAGGGTCTCTCTGCATCATCAGTTCACATCGCCTCGAAAAAATCCTTAAGAAGAATTCACATGGTGTCATCGCTCAGCTCAATTCCATTCAGATGCACCCATTAACAGTCTCCACTACTTCCTTGGATAGATATGCAGGTATCTTTGCTGAACCAATGAGCTTGCTGCCTTCAAGAGACCTTTCCGGTAAGAATGTAGCCACATCTACCTCTCAGCAGGAAATGATGGCTATTTTGCATGCAGTACAGAATTGGCAACCATACCTATTAGGCAATTATTTCTGCATCAAGACTGATCTCCCGAGTCTGGAAAATTTTCTGGAACAATGGGTCTCCTCCCCAACACACCTGCAATGGGTTATCCCTATGTGATCACTTACAAGAAGGGTAAGGACAATATGGTGGAAGATGCTCCTTCTCGCACAATTGATGACCCAGTTTCTCTTACAGCTCTTTCTCTGCTTGTTCCAAATTGGTTGCAATTTGTTCAACAGGGCTATCTCTTCTATGAACTCCATGCTTCTTCATCAACAGGGCACTCTGGGTTCTGCAAAATGTATGACCAGGAACAATGTAACTTCTTTTGGCTGGGACTAAAAATGACAATTCAATAGATGGTGGCTAACGATGATACTTTCCAAGTCAACAAGGGGGAACCGACACAGCTTTGGCCAACTATTTCTATGGATTTCCTAGCAGCACTCTGGTGGTACAATACCACATCTCAAAGGACACCATATGAATCAGTCTATGGACAAACACCGCCAGTTCTTCTTCCATACACCCTTAGCAGCTCCCTAGTTCAGGAAATTGACTCGGTTCTTCGAAACCACGATCACATCCTTCTCATTCTGCAGGACAATCTTCACATGGCCAGAATTCGCCTAAAACAACAAGCCGATCAGCATCGTTCTGAGTGCATTTTCCACGCAGCTGACAGGGTTCTTCTTCATCTACAGCCTTCCAAGCAATCCTCCTTGACACTCCAAAGGCATCAGTGGCCCGAAATGCAAACTGAGGATGCTATCGGGGAACCACTCCTTCAGATTCTGCAGCAATTTCTCCAACCAAAGATTTGAGGACAAAGCTTTTTCTAAGGGAGAGGGGATGTTAGGAACCTATGTCAACCCTTCTCTTTACTATGTTAGTATATTGTTGTTGGACGCATATGCTTTGTAAGTCGTCCTGTAGTATTATATGTCCCATGGTTTTGACTAATAGTATTGGGCATAGACTTAGTATATAAGTGTGTGTTGAGGTCATTGAAGGAACCGTGAAGTTAATTGTATTGAGCTTGCTCAAAGGAGGTTTCCTCCTCGAAGTGGCCCGTGATCAATATAAAAGTGATTCTGTTCTATTATTTCTGATATCTCGTGTATTTGCATTAACTAATTATTGCAGGTTCATCACACGAAGAAGCCTACCTCCTGCGTACAACGAAAGTACTATGCCTTCAGAAGAGACCTATCTGGAAACTATGTGATCCCATAATTCTCGTGTCCTTTCTTTTGGAAACACATGGCTCCTCGCACTATCGCTATTATCCTTGGGCCAAGGTAATCAAACATCGGTAGGCCCTCATCTTTCCAATCCATATCAATTTCAGAAGTAGATAAAATATCATCATCACTTCTAATTTTCCAACACTGAATAATAGAGAATCCTATATAAAAGTCCCTGGAAAATTCTTTATAAACTCCCATTGTAGGATTCGCCGTAACATGTTTTTTTTTTTTCTTGCTCCAACTTGTGAAAGATTTAGAAATCATACAAGAATTCTCCATATCAGCTACAAAAATATAAGTACATGCCTCTTGATTTGTTTCTAAGTAGTACAAAAACGCAAGCATGTCTTGTTTTGTCCATGGAATAGCACAATTACACATATCCACAACAACAAATTCACAGCTAACTGTCACACCAAAATATGGAATTGTTTTGAGTGTGGTGACCAAAGAATCAGGGTAACAACATTGACAAGCAAACTGTGAACTATTTTTGATGTCATCAATGGACATCCTCTCTTTATTGATATATAAATTCAATATTTTCTAAGCATCAATTGGTATTTTGGTACCAATATCCAATTCAGATTCGTTCTTTCTCTTTTTACTTGGAGATTTTGCTTGCTTTCTGGAGCATAAAATACTGCACAATTGATGGAGATGGTTTGGTGCAATTTTATATATTTCAATGACGTTATGGTCAGTGACATTTCGTGATTGATCAGTTTGAACATCATTAACTTTGAAATATTCAACGATCGAATGCCTGGTTGACCTCTCATCCTTTATTCGTTTGCAATATTGACTTAAAGTTCTTGCACAAATGCTTTTATCGAGTGATGTGCTCATCCAAAATGATTTGTTGATTATATTGTTTGCCACAGCGATCAATTCATCTTCATCAAGATCACGCAATGGTCTAAAAAAATTAGAGCCATAACTCTTTATTTTATTTAGAGAAAAATCATCCTGAGCGATGCTCTTCGGCGAGCATGTCAAGGCACCACTTTTGTAAAGCTCGAATATAGACTACCATTTGCTCCACAGTTGTTCCAATGTCAAAAAAAGAGTTAGCTTGTCTTTAAGGCTCTCCTTTTGGTTAAAAAGAAAGATACCATACATTGAGTTTGGAAAGACTGCAAACATATAAAATTGAATATTCCAGTTAATTTCCTAATTTCATAACACAGGCAGCAATCTAAATAATTTGATCATAAGAAGAAAAATTCTATACCTGCCAAGCATCACTGGAAGCGTTTCCCTTTCCCAGGTGGGATGGAGAACCGCACAATAACCATCTCTCCCTTGCTTTTTCAACTGAAGACATGAATGTAGTGTTTGCAAATTCCTTGTTTGACAAATTTTGTTGTTTGCATAATTTGTTGATAATGTCCTGAGGAACGTCTCTATGTAGAAGATGACCTGTTCGATGCCAATACCTTTTATGGAGCGGTTTATATTGGTCATCTGCAATGATTGTTTTCTGCGTAAAAATAGTATGCTTCCCATCCAATATATAAAAATTTACTGATGGCAGTTTAATTTCTTCTTCATTTTCAGGAAGAAAGGGCAATTTGGTCTCCTTCTTGAAAGGCAATATAATAGCATCTCTCAATGTTGTTTTAAATGTATGGACAAGTGATACAACCATATTTTGCATGACCTCCTCATCAACCTTTCAATATTGTAAGTGCAGAGGCACAACAACACATCTTGTTACGTCAATGGAAAAAAACCTTCTCATTGAACAAAAAGTGTTTGATTTGCTGTTGTTGAACTTCTTTTGAACTTTCGAAGCTCTTAGTTGCTTTCTGCAACATCGCTCTAGAAGGACTTCCTTTGAGTTGCTTCAAGGTATATTTGTCCACATCTTTTACAATATATTGGAGAAATGCTCTTCTGTTGTACATAAGAATATTTTCATGGAATACCTTTATCGGACTCTTATTAATATTCATATAATGTAATACAGAGGAATTTTTCCCATCCAGCATTCTTTTCCTCCATACCGACAAAATTCCTTTCTTCAAGGATGTCGCAATATCAATTACAGAACGATTAGAAACAATATACAAGGGAAAAACCCACCCTTGCTTCGCACAGGAAATTGGATCTAGATCAGGACCATTTTTCATTAGATCTGGTCGATAATCAGAAACCATAAGATCACACTATAGAAGGTCACACTTTTCACCATTGACCGCTTCAGCTTGAACTCGCAATTTTTCATCAGAATCAACAGGTTCCACATATGTCAATATCCCAGCTCTAATTGGCTTTTGCTCGTAATCCAAGTAGAATAGATATATATCCAGGTACAAATTATCTAGTTCTTCCATCTCAACATACTATCCATTTGTGAATGGTGGAAGGTAGTGATCATTTGTCAATTCAAAGCAAGGGATTTCCTGGTAGTTACTGATGCTCAACAAATCAACCATGCTTTATCTGCAAAATAGTCAATATTAAGTAGTCAATATAAGAATGCATACAATTTCTATAATTATAAATTAGTGTTTTAATATTGATGTATACTTGCAAATGTTCATGCTAATGATCGATCGTTAAGGAACGACCCCTCATTAATTTATATGCTAATGAATTTTTGTGCTTAATTTATATATATGTGAATGGTAATTGCACATTGATTAATTGGAATACAAGTGCGTGATTGTGAAGAAGAAGCACATAGTTTGACAAATTCGTAGCAAACTGGTGAATACAGTAGAGATTCAGCGTAATTCTGTATACTGCAATAGCTTCCAAGTGCGAAGTCATCTGGTGTTCTAGTTGATGTTAAATAGAACATTATGCGAAGATTGTAACGACATGTGTGCATCGCCATGATTAAGAGAATATTTACTATGCAACCCCCATATTCGCTACGGGTTAGACTTCAACTTATTTACAAGGTGATGCCGAAGGGTCGGCCGACCCTTATCCCAGTCTTCTTCCAGTGTTCACCATCCTTCATATACATGAATTGACACCCTCACCTTCGAAGGTTGAATATTTTTAGAATTCCCTCGTAAATGAAGGCTAGGCCGAAACTTCTTGTACCCAGGACTCATTTCGTAATAGTTCAATACAACAGGAAGGGTCGGTCAATCCTTCTTTTGTTCACCATTCTGGATATGGGTGAATTCACAATTCTCTACTAAAGGAAGGGGCGGCCAATGCTTCTTGCCAGATGTCGAGAGTCAGGATGCGGACAGGGGCCAGATCAACCGTTGATAATAACTACCAGATCGATCATGCAAGATGGACATATCAGAGAAATTCCTTTATCCCTAGAGGTGCAAGAATGATAGGAAAGGATAGATAATATAAAAAATGGAATGCACGGGGATCTGAGTACTATTTGATTCGGTTTCCCTCTTCCTCCCTTGGTCGAGGTCAAGGGGGCAAGTTAATTTAGATAGACTCAAATAGACTCTAGCACCTTGGTGAATGCACATTCTATCTAGGACCAAGTCTAACAAAACTGATGCAATAACTAATCAACCAGCTCAAAGAAAAATTCAAAGAATTAGGTAAGAGAGCTACAATGGAATGTCACATTACACATATGGAACAAACTTATATTCATTTTGAATCTTTGATATAATATAAGAAAAATTAATCTAGGGGTTTAATCTTGCTCCCATGCATGCAAGAAAATTTCTCACTTCCATAGGTATGTTCTTCCTCCATGAGATCAAATGAGCTAAGACTTAAAATTGGACAAAAGTATTTGAAGGCCACTCGATAATTTGAAAATATTTATGGTATTAAGAATGGAATTTAGCTGCATTGAATAGATGGAAACCTTAATTAAGCTTGGACAATTATTGGACAACAAGCTCTACAAATCATACAGAGATAACAAATAAAAATTATTAAAGAGTATTGATTGGATTGTTTCTTATCTATTCTTTCCCACCAGACCAAATCATTTTGACAGAAACTAAATGGCTACCTTTCCTTTGTTAAAAATTTCCATGCAATGAAGGGGCGGCTGTCCCTTCTTCTACCAAGTATTCTTTTCATAATAGTTCTATACTGCAAGAAGGGTTGGCCAATATTTCTTGTCTTCAACATTCTGGATACAGGTGAACTCCTGGATATAGATGTTCACAATTTTATACTAAACAAAAGGGGCGGTTGATCCTTCTTGTAGCCAATCTCTATTCTCCACTATTTATAGCGGATGTAGGGAGTCAAGAATTGTTCTCCCATCCCGCAATCTGCATTCTGGGTTACGGGATAGCGGTATTGATGGAATGTTTTAAGAAATCTAGGTATCCGCAATCCCCAACATATTTGCGTCTTCGGTAAAGGCAATGAAATCCTCATGCGGGGTGCAAGAACGGTTGGCCAATCTTTCTTGTCCTCAACATTCTAGATACGGGTGAACTCCTGGATATAGGTGTTCACAATTTTATACTAAACAAAGGGGCGGTTGATCCTTCTTGTATCCAATCTCCGTTCCCCACTATTTATAGCAGATGTAGGGAATCAGGAATTGTTCTCCCATCCCGCAATCTGCATTCCGGCTTGCGGGATAGCAGTATTGATGGAACGTTTTATGAAATCTAGGTATCTGTAATACCCAACATATTTGCATCTTCAGTAAAGGTGATGAAATCCTCATGCGTGGTGCAAGAAGGGTCGGACGACCTTTCTTAGGCCAAGTATTATGTTCAAAATAGTTCTAGGCTGCACGAAGGGTCAGTCAATCCTTTTTCTATTCACCATTCTGGATATAGGTGAATTGTAAGCTATAGGTGTCTACAATTCTCTACTAAATGAAGGGGCGGGCCGATTCTTCTTGTCGCATGTTGGGACAAATATTGTTGATATGTTATAACTTAGCCAATATACCAATCCCAATTATAATTTCATTGCGGAAGTCGGAAGTCTGGAATTGATGTCCTAGCCTATGCGGGTTGAATATTTTTACAATTCACTCGTAAAAGAAGTGTCGGGCCGACCTTTCTTCTACCGAGTATTATGTTCAAAATAGTTCTAGAATACAAGAAGCGTTGGTCGATCCTTCTAGTGTTCACCATTTTGGATACAAGTGAATGGTTGGATATAGTTGTTCACAATTTTATAATAAACGGAGTGTGATGAACCTGCAATAATTAATTAATGCAAATACACAAGATATCAGAAATAACAGAACAGAATCACTTTTATATTGATCACGAGCCACTTCGAGGGGGAAACCTCCTTTGAGCAAGCTCAATACAATTAACTTCACGGTGCCTTCAATGACCTCAACACACACTTATATACTAAGTCTATGCCCAATACTATGAGTCAAAACCATGGGACATATAATACTACAGGACGACTTACAAAGCATATGCGTCCAACAATAATATACTAACATAGTAAAGAGAAGGGTTGACATAGGTTCCTAACATCCCCTCTCCCTTAGAAAAAGCTTTGTCCTCAAAGCTTTGGTTGGAGAAATTGCTGCAGAATCTGAAGGAGTGGTTCCTCGGTAGCATCCTCGGTTTGCATTTCGGGCCACTCACGCCTTTGGAGTGTCAAGGAGGATTTCTTGGAAGGTTGTAGATGAAGAAGAACCCTGTCAACTGCGTGGAAAATGCGCTCAGAACGGTGCTGATCGGCTTGTTGTTTTTGGCGAATTCTGGCCATGTGAATATTGTCCTGTAGAATGAGAAGAATCTGATCGCGGTTTCGAAGAACCAAGTCAATTTCCTGAACTGGGGAGCTGCTAAGGGTGTATGGAAGAAGAACTGGCAGTGTTTGTCCATAGACTGCTTCATATGGTGTCCTTTGAGATGTGGTATTGTACCACCAGAGTGCTGCTAGGAAATCCATAGAAATAGTTGGCCAAAGCTGTGTAGGGATGGGTAAGGGTTTGATCAATCCCGAAAGGAGTGTCGGTTCCCCCTTGTTGACTTGGAAAGTATCATCGTTAGCCACCATCTGTTGAATTGTCATTTTTAGTCCCGGCCAAAAGATGTTACATTGTTCCTGGTCATACATTTTGCAGAACCCAGAGTGCCCTATTGATGAAGAAGCATGGAGTTCATAGAAGAGATAGCCCTATTGAACATATTGCAACCAATTTGGAACAAGCAGAGAAAGAGCTGTAAGAGAAACTGGGTCATCAATTGTGCGAGAAGGAGCATCTTCCACCATATTGTCCTTACCCTTCTTGTAAGTGATCACATAGGGATAACCCATGAGTTGGATAACCCATTGCAGGTGTGTTGGGGAGGAGACCCATTGTTCCAGAAAAATTTTCAAACTCGGTAGATCAGTCTTGATGCAGAAATAATTGCCTAATAGGTATGGCTGCCACTTCTGTACTGCATGCAAAATAGCCATCATTTCCTGCTGAGAGGTAGATGTGGCTACATTCTTACCAGAAAGGTCTCTTGAAGGCAGCAAGCTCATTGGTTCAACAAAGATACCTGCATATCTATCCAAGGGAGTAGTGGAGACTGTTGATGGGTGCATCTGAATGGAATTAAGCTGAGCGACGACACCATGTGAATTCTTCTTAAGGATTTTTTCCAGGCGATGTGAACTGATGATGCAGAGAGACCCTGGATGTAAGCCCCTAAATTTGTGTTGTGCCCCATTGACTTTAAACTGCATCCAAAGTTCAGCAAAATCCCATAAGATGGGGCCAAGTGTGCGTAACCATTGAACGCCCAAAGCCACATCACATCCGCCTAAGGGCAAGGCAAACATGTCAGAGCGTAGGTTATAATATTCCATAGAGATACGCACATTGTGACACTTCCCCTTGAAAGGTAAGGTGCCCCCATTGGCAACCATGACTTCAAAGTTGGAGCAAGGATGGACAAAACAAGCAGCCTGTTTGGCAATTCGAGGGTCAATGAAGTTATGAGTGCTACCAGAATCAATGAGTATGGTAAGATGGAGCTTCTTGAAGTATCCCCTAACCCGCATTGTATGTGGGGTGGTGACGCCAGTTACAGCATGGAGAGAGATCTCGGGTGGGTCGTCTTGAGATGGGGTGTCAACAGGCGGGTGTTGCATGTCGACTGGATCATCTACTGTATCTGTAGCTTCTTCACCAAGTTCTAAGGTAGGTGGAGAATCCACATCCAAGAGATAGAGCTTTTGTTGAACACATCTATGTCCCCGAGTGAATTTCTCATCACAATTATAGCAAAGCCCTTTTTCTCGGTGTGCCTGCATTTCTATTTCAGACAAATGCTTGATAGGAATTGGTTGAGGAGCAGGCGTGATGGGAGGTCGTTGGGAACCCATATTTCTGAAGGGAACAAAGGTGGGTTTGGAGCGTTGTTGAGCTGCGATCTTGTCCTCGGCCAACTTAGCCAACCCTAGGACTTCCATCATTGTGTTGGGACAAAACATTTTGACCTCTGAGTGGATTTCATCCTTGAGACCACTGATAAAACAACTCCTGTAGAATTATTCAGACAATCCTTCTGTGTGATTGGCTAGTTTCTCAAATTCCATCTGATACTCTCTCACTGTGCCAGTTTGGTGAAGTTTAGTGAGTGCTCCTGTGAAGTCGTCAAAAGCACTAGGACCAAATTGTGGCAAAATGAGTTGGCAAAAATATGTCCAGTTTGGCTCGGGATGAGCTTTGATGTACCAACGGTACCATTGAAGGGCTTCCTGTTCCAAATGAAAGGATGCAAGTGGAACTTTCTGAACATCAAAAGTATTATGCAGACTGAAATATTGTTCTGCTCGGTATATCCATCCACTCGGATCAGTACCATTGAAGCGAGGAAAATCAAGCTTCGGCCCACGAAAATTGCTAGAAGCAGAGAACCCGGTGGCTGCAAAAGATTCTGGCTGTCTGGTATTGTTCATGGTTGAATGCTGCAGATGGAGGCTGAGAAATTTTTCATCCAGATCTTGGAGTTTGGTTTGGATGGCTGCTAGTGCTTCCTCCATGGTGTGTGCTCCTGCATAGGTGACAACCATAACCAGGTTTTTTTTTTTTTTTACAGAATGGAGCGGCTACGCTTCAGAAGGAATCTGGAACAACGCTGAATGGCTGGATCTGGAACGGCTTGCAAAATGGATCTGAAACGGCGCAGCAGTGATCGACAATAGTTCAGCTGAAAGTAGATATGGACCCCAGGTATGTGCGGCTTCCTAACAGTTCAGGGTTTTCACTTGGCCACCAATGCTGTCTGACGGCTTGCGTATTGGGGAAGTACCCCTCACTCCACGGCTCAGGTAAAACTGATAACCGCTTTGCCACAAACGATAGCTCTTAGTTTACCTCACGGGTGGGAACTAGTCAATCAGGTAGGGGTCGTTGCCCTTTTCGTTGGTAGGTCCTCTCAATGGGCCAGCTACTTCAGGGTTCTTGTGGTACTCCTCACAATGAGTTTTAGGGCTTATGCCCAAGTACTTCCACAGTTAAGCGGATAGGGATTATTCCCAAATCCGAAACCTGCAACAGAAAAAATTTGGACAGAAATTCCACCCAATGTTAAAAAACCGGATCTATATTGCTCAGAATCGCTATTATAGCATGTTTCCAGAATTGGAACAACCACTCTGCTTCTACCCATGAAAGCGGAATAGAAATCTGGGCACTCGGTCAAAATATTTTCTCGCCGGAATTTCTGCGGCCGTCACCGAAATTCTGAAAAATTGCTGATTTTAAATCCGCGATATCTCCACTTTTAGAAATCCAAATTAGATGATTGTTTTTTTGAAACTGCGTATTTTTGAAAGAGGAATTTAGATATGCAATCGGTTTCTTCTGAGTTTGTGCAGAAAGTTTCATAAATTGATCTGAAAGTCGCCACCCAAAAAAAGAAAAAAAATTTCCCACTTGTGCCAAGGAAAGTGCTCTGATACCAGATGTGATGAACCTGCAATAATTAATTAATGCAAATATACAAGATATCAGAAATAACAGAACATAATCACTTTTATATTGATCACGGGCCACTTCGAGGGGGCAACCTCCTTTGAGCAAACTCAATACAATTAACTTCACGGTGCCTTCAATGACCTCAACACACACTTATATACTAAGTCTATGCCCAATACTATGAGTCAAAACCATGGGACATATAATACTACAGGACGACTTACAAAGCATATGCATCCAATACTATGGGTCAATACTATGGGCTAATATAAACTACAGATCAACAAATACTACGGGACGACTTACAAAGCATATGTGTCCAACAACAATATACTAACATAGTAAAGAGAAGGGTTGACATAGGTTCCTAACACGGAGGGGGCGGCCGATCCTTCTTGTTGAAGGTCGGAAGTCGGGATAAATATTGTATATATGTTATAACTTAGCCAATCTCTGTTCTAGGATGAATTCTGCATTAATTTGGAAGAAAGAACATTGACAATATTTAAATGTGTTTATCAGAGCATATAAAATGAATTCTAACTCAGGTATTACAGTCAACTACGAGGCAATAAATTTGGACTTATTCCTAGTCTAAATTGGATTTTTAATAAGGTTAAGAAACATTTCCATGAGGTTTGGTATTATAAGATGGAAGTTAGCTCAAATGGATATTATTTTATAGTACCAAGGCTCATACAAATGTGGCTTAACCATATTTAAAATCCAATTTAGACTAGGAATAAGTCCAAAATTAATGAAATTGGGGTTCAAAGCGATAAGATGGTGTAACACGAAATACATCCACAAAAGAGAAATTAAAAGACTGAAGAAAGTAAAAACATATGAATCTTTGTTTCGGATATACTTTTACTTATGTTCTTCATGAAAGTCTTCAAAAAATATTACGTCGCTATATTTGTTGCTCTCGGATCCAACCCCTATTACTCTGTAAAATCAAAATTTATACAAAACGTTCTTTGAAATCGTCGCTAAAAAAAGAAATTTCAAAGAAATCTCTTTGATCCAACCCCTATTATCTTATTCAAATTTGAATAAATTTGCCATTTATTTCAATCATTCTACTGTTTGATGATCAAAAGCCTTGTTTCCATTTAGACATCTCCTTTGTGATATAATTTGATGAGGATCATAATTAATCCTTTCAGCCTCTTGGAAATCCATAATCTTCAGTAATTTTTCCACTACAAAGAGGGCTGCCTTATTCTTAATGATGAATGGACCAACTTTAAGGGGGAATTTCACATCTGATGCTTTTTTGAAAGCACATAAATGTTCTTCTGAATGCAACCTTTGTCTAATAAATTCCATGGAAAAAACCCTCGATGTTGAAAAGGATGGAAATAGATATGGTACTCCAGTAAAACCATACACCCTAATTATAGTATGTTCTCTATACAAGAACCAATCACCTGTTTGGCCTTCTGGTGTAGGCTGCAAAGTTTCTTTCATTTCTTCTAACACTTGGGGCATTTCAACATTAAAAATAATTCTGTAAATTTCTGCAATGGTTTTATGGGTGAACTCAAACATATTGACCTGTTTAGGAAGGTGATGAGAAAAGATGGTGCCAAGAAACTTGGATTGCGAAATGTTTGAACACACGAAATGCTTCAACTAGTTGAAATTCACCAACTGGACATGAATCGCTTTAGCTAGGAATTCATCAAAATTAAAACAACACATCGGACTTGACTGTGACTCTAGTGAAATTACTTGGAGAAGGAAACCTAACATAACTTCCGTGATTCGACTTATCACAATCTAGACCTAAAATTTGACTCAACAAGGACAAAACTAACTGGGTATCTCGCTGAAAGACATCAATAATCAATGGGAACGATAGGTTTTCATGCAACTGACCATCTTTCAAGACTTGTAATAAAAACTTGTCTTTTTCTGTAGGACTGTTGTTTCTATAAACTTTGCCAAATTTTCTTCGTTAAATGACTTAGGGCTTTTGGGAAATGTTTCAGGTAAACTTAGAACCTCACGGACAGTCTGCACATTTACTGGGCATAGAATTTTGGTCATTTTTACATTAATGATTACCCTTTCACCCTGCGAATAATTCACCGCACACCAACAAATAAATTCAGGGAAGTGTAGGGTTTGTTTGACACAAAAATAGTACAGAAAAGAACCAAAAACATTAAATACATCCTTTCCCTGCGACTTAAACTCCATTAATTTCTCCTTAGACCGTGAAATACTACACACAGACAAAATAGGGTCGAAAATATCCCTTTCCCTGTCAAATACAAGCTTCTCATTTTCATCTGAACTTCCATTGAAGGGAAGAAGGTCTTGGGTTTTTTCCATTTGGGACACAAAATCTAAACACTGAGGGTTTTGAGCTACCTGTGAAGTGAGCTTTGGGTGCTTTTCCAGGTGACGAAGACAACGACATGTTTCTCGTGGACTGTTCTTTTCCTCCAGGTAATAAGCGACAAAAAAAAAATTTAAAACTTCGAACAAACCTTTTATAGAACATATGCTTAGGTGGTTTCCGAACTTGCGATGAGCGGTTTAAATTTAACCGCTTTTCATAGCGGACTCCACCAATGATTTCCACGTGGTAAGCGGTTTAATTTCTGCTCGACCTTTTCCAAGTTTAACCACCGTGCACTTTCTAGCACGGGAACCCATTTCCACCGCCGATTTGCTTATGGGTGTGTCTTCCACGTTGCTACACATTTGCAACTTTTGGTGTGAGTCATCCAATTTTTTATCGCCTTTTCCACCTCCGCCGTTGGAGTGGGAGACCTTAGAATAGTGACAATATTTGCATTGTTCCTCTCTATAAACATTAATAACCCAAGAATCCATATAGAATAAATTTAAAAAACATAAAGACAAAAATGCTAACAATATAAAGAAATCACTTTTTTGATGAATTATACCAATTCTAGACATTGTTTGTAGATGGGTTTGTAGAAGATCTAGTATAACATAGGAAGAAGTCGATGAAGAAGAGGGAGAGATGACCATAAGAGATAAGAGAAGTCTAAACAACAAGATCAATATTCCAAGATAGCATTGATGGCATTGAGATGAAACAATAAATTAGGAAAATAAGGAGAGATCACATGTTGTAGCAATAACATCTAAAGTTGTGTTGTTTTTTTTAACAACCCATTTCATATTAGCTCCATAATTATATTGTTCATGTTTGACTATTAATAACTCGAATGCTTCCAAATGGTTCCAAATGCTTCTGATTTGGGTCTCAAGGTGTTTGAAATGTATTAGGACATAAAAAGGGACAAAATTTGCATTATTCTTCTCTATGGCTTTTAATAAGCAATGTCTAACCGAGATAAACCAAGAACCCATGTAGAGGAAATTTTAGAAACATAAAAATACCTAACAATTTGAAAAAAACATTTGAAAAATATTCATAACCATTGAGATTGAATTGACAAGTAGTCAAACTTCTAATAGAAAAGACAAGGCTGGATGCAAATGGAATACAATCTATGCAATTTCCAATGAATACAGAGATCGATAAACACAAAAGAGGAAGTGAATCTAAAAAATATGTTCATGAATAAAAAAAATATTATCTTGAATCGCTTCATTAACAAACACCACTCCTTTGAAGCCCTTTGGAAACTTGAAAGTGGACGACAAAGTGCAAAGGTAACATTAACCAAAGCTAAAGCTATAGCCAATTCGTGAGCCTTTAGACAGGTTTGGAAAGTGCTTTTGACAGCTACGGGGTTTTACGCTTTTAGTAGGTTTTACGCTTTTAGTAAGCCATACTTTCTTGTGTTTTTCAACTTGCCTTTAAGACATTCTTTACGTTAAATTCTTGTGTAATGTCCCCAACTTCGAACCTTTCCCAATTCGGTCAATTTTTAAAACTTGGACTAGTGAAGCCTCAAAATGTCCCAAATGATCCCAAATGCTTTCCAACTATGTCTAGAGTGGATTGAGATGCAATATGAAACACTTATGCAGCTATTATATGCATGGAAACTTCTAATAGACTTCAACCACTTGCATTTACAATTAGAGAATGAAAGGCAGAATCACTAGGAAAATCTATGTTGAAGCCCCCAAGGGTAGATGGCTCCAAAAGACTCTTTAAAGGATTTCGAATTGGGTCTGAAGGTATATGAAGGGTATTAAGAAATAAAAAGGACCCTCATTGGTGATTATAGACTAATATCATAATACTTCTACAACATCCATTTAACTTCAGGAGAAGTTGGGGAATTTTACTAGTCAAATCGAGGTTAAAAACCCCCAAGGGTAGGGGACGAACATGGATTGTGATAGTGACATCAATACAATTCTACATGGATAATGAAATACAGGTACAAGGACATAGATACACTTATAGGTTGATGGAAACCATGATACAATGGCAGTGGAGTATTGTTCTTCTTATTCATATTAGGGTGGTAGGATCGAGCAAGGATAGGAGATTGAAGTCTCCTTTGGTTTGGTGCTTGTGATCTCAAGGAGTTGGGGATTCCATCCAATTGGTGCTAGTAAAAATATTTAGTAGGAATTTACTGAGGTATGGAGTCCTATCTATAGGTTGGAAATTATGAAAACCAAGGGGTTGTAGCCTCGTTTTGTTAGCTTTTCATCATTTAATTCAATATGATCTAGGATCTTAATTGAGAGAACAACATGTATAGCATGTCAAACAAAAGAGACAAGAGACACAGAGAATTTCACCGGGGGAAACCATAAAGGTGAAAAACCCCACAACTTCCTCAGAGATAGAATAAGAACCAATACAAAGATCACAAAGATGAAACCCCGAAAGATAGATGTCTCCAGCAGTTCTTCCTCCAGGCTCCTCCACTTGTGCGCACTCCTCTCTCTCAACTATGCGAGTTGGATGTGTGAGTGAATGAGAAAATATAGTTGTGCAACCACTCTATTTATAATGTTCATGGCTTTACGAAGTGGTAGTTGCGGAAGAAGAGAGGAGACTGCATTAGAAAGTTAACTTCTCGACATTTCGAGCCACAAAGTAGGTAGACTCCTTTATGCTTCAAAGGTTCCACCGGGTCTTTGGAGGAGTCTAACATTCTAACTATTAATTTTGGAGGAGAGAAGGTAACCTTAATGTCCATTTTTTGAAGGATCCTGGTGAAGATATCAGTTGTACCTTTAATATAAGGTAGAGTGACCTTGGTTCCTTCAATATTTTTGTTTTGTTTTTGGGATTTTTTACGCACTTTCTGGATGACCTTCTTAATTTTCCCTATGTTGTATCCATTCTTCTGGAAGACATTAGACAGGTGGTTAAGTTCTTGTTCTAAGTGGTCTTCATATGAAATTCTAATAGCCCTTGTTACAAGGGTGTTTGATACCCCTATCTTTTGGGTAGGCATATGATGAGAGTCCACATGTAGATACCTATCGGTATGGGTTTTTTCCTATAAAATTGATGACCTAGGGAGCCATCATTCTTCTTCGTGATGAGGACATCTAAGAAATGGATTTGGTTTTCATCTTTAACCTCCATGGTGAATTTGATATGGTCTGATCTGTTGTTTAGATGGTCTAGGAACTCATTTAGGCTCTCCCTCCCATGTGGCTAGTTTATGTTAGTATCGTCCACATACCTCTTCCACCACTTCGGTTTTAATGAGAAAGACTCAATAGTATATTTTTCAAAAGCCTCCATGTATAGGTTGGAAACTACGGGGGAGAGAGGGGAACCCATAGCAATACCTTCCACTTGTTCATATAGAACCCCCTTAAAGCTAAAATAAGTGGAAGGCTGTGTTGTTTACCTTCTCTCTTCCAAACTCAATAGGTAGAATGTTAGACTCCTCCAAAGACCCAGTGGAACCTTTGAAGCAGAAAGGTGTCTACGGTATTCCCTGCTCATGTGAGATACCCTATATTGGGGAAACTGGATGCTCCATCTAGGTTAGGCTCAAAGAGCATTGTGCAGACATCACTCATGATCATCATCAAAAGTTAGCTTTGGTCGGACATTCCCACCACTCACGCCACCACATACGTATTGAAGACACAAATCTTATCGCTAGAGAGGAGTGATGAGTCCAAATTACAGGTATCTGATAACCTTTTTCTTGCTGTAAAGCACAAGCAAAAGCGAAGAAATACACTCGTTTGGTAGGGAAAATGTTTTACCTTGATTATTTAATGAAGTTGTTTTAAAGATTATTCTTGTATGTTTAAATGTGTGTTCAATAAAGTAATTATGTGGAAATTAAGTATGATTGAGTAGGTTCAGGTACATTAAAGGACAAACACGCAGATCAAGCAGAAGACTGAGAGATCATGCAAAACTTAGCGCCTTTTTCCTGATTTCTAGAAGGAACAACTATTCAAACAAAATCGACATTTAGACATATAAGTTAGGTCGAGTATTAGAGGCTTATATATACGGGTCTCTCGGCTAGTGAGAGAGCCCTGTTGCCATTTTTGAGAAACATTACTTTACATTTTTATACTATTGAGATACTTTTGAGTTACAGACTTGTGTTGAAACATGGAGTTGATGTTTTAAATAAAGGATTGATGTTTCTTTCCAGTCAGCGTATATAAGTTTCGCTCACTCCTGAGTATGGGTTGGAGAGGGCCCCTCCAACACGTAAGTCAGGGGATCTTACTTTTCAGGTATTTTCTATTATGTATTTTACATTGATTAGAATCTATATCGCATATGGAAGCATTTGAATGGTGTTCTAATTCTGTAGTAATTTATAATGCATTCTGTAGTTTAGCAATACTGTTTCAGTAGTCCTGTAACCGCTTTCTTCCAACACACATTTTAAACGTTTATTCATTATGTACTCGCATTGCCTTCGAAATAATGGTTCAGATCCTAAGGCTTATGAATGTTTCCATTATGATTATTTGCTTATCAAGATTGATTACTTTGGTTAATTAATGGTGAATTTGTAGCATTAGATAATCGCACTCCAGCTTAGCTTTTGACATTTGAATAGTCCATATCAGAATTCTAGTTTTTATGCATTTAATTTACAATAATTGCTCCTTAGAGTACATATCAAGCTTTCAGTATTTGAGAATAGATTTGCTATGTTTTCTGCATTCACTTTCATAATCTAAATTCCCTATTTGCAGCAAGTAAATTCTTAGGAACATCTTTCAGTTTCAACATCTAAATTCTTTAATATAGATTTACTGTTTTCAGTATTTGAACTTCTTAGTATAAGCATTTTTATATATATTGAGTAGGCAATATTTAAACATTGATACCAATACCCAACCACGACAAACACTATCCTATAAGAGCATAGACAGTGTCTGCACCTCGAAAGTTTGTACGTACCCCGGCTTGATAATTAAAGTAGGCTCTTAGTACAACTTCCCTCATTAGGAATCCATACTGGGAGCTCACCAAGGAGCATTACAAAAGGAGAAAAATAAGGGAGGCCATAGGGATAGAGAAAGTACCAGTGAATTTGAATAGGGATGATGGCCTTAAACTCAGTGAGTGTTGGCGACCGGTAATACGCCAACTAAAGAACACCAATATTAGGAATATTAATCCCAATAATTAATAATATAATATTAAATAACTAATTACTATTAATTGTTAACACTTTAGACATATCCTTTGAAAATAAAAATTTACTTAAATAATTTATAAAGAAAAATTTAAAATTCTTAATATTCAAATTATAAATAATTAACATTTCTTAATAATTTTTCATAAACTTTTGATATCTCCTTGGTTAAAATTTACTTAGTAATTTATTAAGAAAATTTAGAAATCATAAATATTTAATTATAATTATTAATAATTAATATTTATTTAATAATCTTTATAAACTTTGTTCTCCTTTGTAATTAAAAATTCACTTAGTAATTAATTTTTTTTTTAAAAAGAATCTTAATATTTAATAATAATTAATAATTGTTTAAAAAACTTTTGGTAGACTTTAGGTTGAAATTTATTTAATTAAGAAAAATTTAGATTAAAAATAAGAATTAAATTCTCAATTAATAATTTTTCAAGAAAAATTTGAGGTTATTTTTATTGTTTCATATTCTAATTGGATTAAATTTTTTTAAAATAAATAATAAATAAAAAATTTATTTAATTTAATAAGTTAAACTTAGGTTTTTATAAAACACTAAATTTCCACTTAATAATAGAATACATAAAATAACTTAAAACGTTTTTTAAAAATAATAATAAAGAATAGAAAATTAATTAATTAATGAATAAACCCATTAGTTAAATGTGTCAGCTAATTAAATTTACTAAAGAATTAACCTCACACTTATTAATGGATAAATTCTAGACCTAGGTTACCTTGGGATCTTTTTCTCCTGATGATGAGCCCTACTTTGTGGCTCGAAATGTCAAGAAGTTAACTTTCTAATGCAATCTCCTCTCTTCTTCTCCACTCTATTTATACATTAAATTAACTTGACTTGCCTTTTATCCTAATTGGGTCAACCCCCTAGGGGAGTCTAATAACCCTTCCACTTAACACATACTGGGCCAACCCCTCTAAGGAGGTCTAATAACCCATCAAATATAAGTTACGACACTTACAATAAAACTTGTGACACTTGCAAATACAAGTGACGACACCTCTGAATGGAGGAATAAGAACATGATTCTCCATCAGGGATACAATAAAGTACAAATGTAATGCATACAATATAAAAGTGAATATCTTCTGAAGTTACAGTTAGTACATTAAGACTCCCTATTAAGTAGGAATGCATTCTCTTGACACAGGCGTCAATACATATAGGCACAAGTCTTCAATATTGGAACTGGGTCATCAACACTGGATCACTGGAGCGTCATCGTAGGTCTTCATCCATGTAGGTCTTCATCATATATGTGAGCAAGCCATCAAGTAGGTACATCTCAGGACTGATTACACTGTCTCTGCAAAAGAATTTGTACCCTACTGTCACCCCATAATCTTCAGATCGTACAAGGATTTCTTCAGTTTGCACAAATGATTCTCCCTGTCGTGTGTCTCAAACCCTAGTGATTGATCCACATATACTTCCTCTTCCACTACACCATTCAAGAATCCTGTCTTGACATCCATCTGGTGTATGATCTTCCTTTTCACGATCTTCATTATCTTTTGGTTTTACTTCATTCATTATTGTATATCGATCCCTGAGTACTTCTAGTTCTTCAAAGTCTTCTTCTTGACTTCATCAATCTTCTTGTTGCATCATCATCACTTGTTCTTCGAAACAAGTCTCTCTTGTAGATGATGGTACAAGGTCTTTCCTATGGGACAAGTTCAATTGCATGATTAGAAACGTCTCATAGTTTTCAAAACAAATTCTTACACATAAAGACATATGTCATACAGTCATGCAATTATCTTAGCCAATCATGCTTCAATACAACATTTATCCATATCCCGTAACTTTCTAGATGCCTTCCATCTCTACTAGAACATTGTTAAGAGTTTGCACTACTCCAACATGTTAGCAAAGAGGTTTCATTCTAGATAAGTAGCAATGGAATGTTGTACAATACCATCTACCACTTAGTAACCCATTACTTGCATATAAGTAGTATCTTGTTCATTAATGCAATTTTCTTCTAACATGCATAATATACATCCTAATTAATCTAGGAACATAAGTATGTATATGAATGAACAACATTATTTAGGTAATCATATATACCAGAAATAATAATTCAAATAATTATGTTTGTTTGGTTGTTGGGTGGACTCCCTCTAAATCTTTGCTTCCTTGCAGGAACTATTGGAGTCTCCAAAAGAGTGCTCTTCTTCTTGTGGGAGCTGCTTTTGTTCTTGGGACAATCTCCTTCTTGTGATGATGATGCTCCCTCTTGTTGTAATTCTTCTTGGTGTGTGCTGTGAGAGCCTGGTCTTCACTACCCATGTTTTCTTTTCGAGCTAAAATTCGAGCTTCTTCCTATGAGCGTTCCTCCCACAACCTACTGAATGTGATGAGCTTCTTCCTAGCACAAATTCCCTCGATGAAGGAATCCCATGACCTGGAAGGACCATTCAAGGTGGTGACTCATCACTATTTCTCCATTCTCTATATCTTCTTCAATGGATTCAAGTTGTTCTTTTATTTGAGAGACCCTTGTAAAGTGTGACTGTATGGTGTCTGTGTTAGTTTATAATCATTAATTCAATATGATCTAGGATCTTATCTGAGAGAACAACATGTACATCATATCAATCAATCACAAGAGACAATAGACACAAAGCATTTCACTGGGGAAACCATAAAGGAGAAAACCTAGCAACTTCCTCAGAGATAGAATGAGCAATGATACAAAACCCCAATAACAAGAGATAGTCTCCTAGCAGCTTCTCCTCCTCCACTTGTTCGCACTACTCACTTGAGAGAATGAGTGAGTGAATGAATGAATAAATAGAGAGGTACTCCTCTCTATTTATACTTAATGTCTTCCACTTTCCTTTTACCCTACCTGGGATGACCTCTCTAGGAGATTCTAATAACCCACTACAACTTAACTCAGGGCTGAAACCACTAGGGAGTCTATTATATAAAATATACAAGTGAAATACATTCCAAAGTTACAAATACATCAACACTCCCTGTTAACTAGGAAGGTATTTCTCGACACAGTTCTTTAGCACAAGTCTTCATCGTTGACTACACCATTCAAGAAAGTTGTCTCGACATCCATCTGGTGTATCTTCCACTTCATCACTACAACCAAAGCAAGTACTGTTATGATGGAAGTGTATCTGTGTCACAAACCCACCCGTCATACCAATACGATGAAGAGGATTGTGATGCTAAACCCGGGCATCTAGCCCCATACTTATTAAATAAGACATTCACATAATATAAAAAGGCATATGCAATGTATAAATATAAGAACATAGCAGGAATAGATTCAATTACACATCCATCATACATTCAAGATATTCATGAGATTCATCAATTAAAGATAATACAGAATTAACACAAGAGAGTACTTGTCTTAAAGCAAACTAGTCCCGAGCAACTGGCTATGCAATTGCAACGTTCCACCCAACCATAGGCCAATTGTGCTTGAATCTCACAACACAACTGTCACCCCCGAGTTGGGCATGATTTCTACAATGAACCAAGGAAACAACAGACTCACACATAGCCAAGCATACACCAAAATGAGCCAAGCCAATCTGCAATTGGGTTTATCAGGCTACTAAGGAAATGGAAAGGAATGAATTGCTAAGCTAGTGGCTCATCCACAGAGATGTGGACACCCTTTGCAAGATCTATCTAGCTTGGTCCCCACAATACCTACACACCTGGCACAAGGAAGTATTCCCTTCACTATTACACAGTCCCTCAGGCCATACCTTCCATTTTAGTGTTCTTCAAGGTGTGCATAGAAGAGCAACCAACCCTTTTGATACTCTTGAGAGGCCACCTCCTCACTAGGTTTATCAAGCCAATTCTGGTCCACTTCCACTCCTAATTCTTGCTCGCAATTGCAACCAACAAAGGGATGCACCCAACATCAAAAACACAACTGCTGAAAGACGTGGGCAACCAAAATGAACTAGTAGATGGGGAATAAACCCTAGGAGAGAAATTCGTTTTCAGAAAACGTTTATATGCATTCCAGGGGCATAAACGACCTCTATAAACCCCCAAAATGTGACTCCCTTTCCCCTAGCCACTGTGCAACACAAAAATGAGTTCCCAGGCATGGAAAATACAGGAAAATGGTAGAAAACGTGAAGGAGACAGACTCTGCTAGCTCAGACTGCATGAGAGGATGAATGCAATAGGTGAAGAATGGATTTGGGCACCATTTCGTGGGTGTTTTCTTGCCCAATGAGACAAAATATGATTTCCCAGGTTGATGGCTTGACCATACACGAAATTGGCTGCCATACCTCTTCATTCCCAAGGCATTAACTACCTCAACCAACTCTTGGAAGAATTAAATGATTGGGTGCATATGTCAAAAAGGGTAGTTCAGGGTTTATGGGTTTTCACATTAACACATGGGTTGACTCTATTGGCTCAAGGGTTTGAATGATTTCCCTCCCTATTCCTTATAAAAAATCATGCCCCCATATCTTGTTGCATTGCATAGCCCGTTGTGGATATTTCATTAAAACTACATATTTACATGATGTCTGAATTTACATTATGCATATCTAGGACAAGAACCATGGGAATCTATTTTTTTAATTGCCGATACATAAAATGATAAATCTATGGTGGGGCCTTGGCCTTGAGCTCCTCACCATGATTTAATAACGATATTTACATCATTTACAATTTTAATGCAATAGGGTAAAGATGGGGATGTGACATTCCCCTCCCCTTACATTAGCACTGTCCTCAGTGCTCGTCAAAATTGAACAAAAATGGATATGCCACTCTCATGGCATCCTCCAGCTCCCATGTAGCCTCAGCAGGACCGTAGTGCTTCCATTGCACCTTTACCTGTATGATGGCTCAGTTCCGGAGCAATGTTACCCTCTTGTCTAGGATGCGCAATGGATCGGTTTGGAACTCTCCCTCGGGTTCCACCTGGATCACATCCCAATTAATCACATGGTTAGGATCATGTACATATTTCTGAAGCAAAGAGACATGAAAAACATTATGAGCTCTAGTGCTAGCAGGCAATGCAAGTCTATATGCAACTGGCCCTATTCTTTCAAGCACTTCAAATGGCCCACAATATCTAGGTGATAGCTTGACACAACTCCCAAGATTCAAGGAAGCCTTTCTTGGCTTCACTCTAAGATACACATGATCCCCAACACTAAATTCCCTATGCACCCTATGCTTATTTGCGTAGCTTTTATGTCTACCCTGGGCTGCTTTTAAATTATGCCTGATCTTTGCAACCTCTTGCTCCATTTCCTTAAGCAATTCTGGCCCAAGTATAATTCTGTTCACTGGATTGTCCCAAGTCACTGGTGTCCTACACCTTCTTCCGTACAAAGCCTCATATGGACTCATTCCCAATGACTCTTGTTTCCCATTGTTATATGCAAACTCTACTAGGTGTAGATAATCCTCCCACTTGTATGGCTTGTCCATTACGTACATGCGAAGCATGTCTTCAAGCACCTGATTTACTCTTTCTATTTGCCCATCTGTTTGAGGATGGTACGTGGTACTAAAGTTCAACTATATACCCAAATCTGCAAAGAGACCTTTCCAAAAATTGGAAGTGAGCTTGGTATCCCTGTCAAAAATTATGGCCTCAGGAAACCCATGTAATTTGAAAATTTCCTTCATGAAAATATTTGCAATTGCATCGGCTTTATGCGTGGACTTAACCGGTATAAAATGTGTTGCCTTTGTTAACTTGTCCACCACAACCATGATGAAATCATGTTATCTCATAGTCATTGGCAATCCTGTAATAAAATCCATGGAAATTACTTCCCATTTCCATTTTGGAATTGGCACTGGGTGCAATAAACCTGCTGGGTGTTGGTGTTCAACCTTCACCTGTTGACATTTCATACACTTGGAAATGTATTCAGCGACGTCCTTCTTCATCCCTGGCCAGAAATAATATTTTCTTGCTGTAGCAATTGTTTTCGGATACCCTGGGTGACCATAGTATGGAGCTTTATGGATTTCATCCATAACAATCCTCCTCAAATCTTCCACATTTGGGATATAGGCTCTATTCTTATAGGTAAGAAGTCCGTCTTCTTCCAAATTATAACCTTCATACTTCTTTTCAAGCTCTTGCTGCTACATTTTGCCCTTTATGCTCTTCTTCATTCTTAGAATAGATGAGAATGTCGTCTAGAAATACAAGAACAAACTTGTCCAAATACTTGCTAAAAACACTATTCATGAGAAACATGAATGTAGCTGGTGCATTTGTGAGACCAAATGGTACCACCACAAACTCATATTGCCCATACTTTGTTTTAAAGGTTGTCTTATGAATATCTTCCTCTTTGATTCTTACCTGATTGTAACCAGAGCTCAAGTCAATCTTTGAAAATACCTTTGCTCCTCTCATTTGATCAAAAAGGTCATCAATTCGGGGCAATGGATATTTGTTCTTCACAGTGACTTTGTTCAACTTCCTGTAGTCAATACATAGCCTAAGTGTTCCATATTTCTTTTTCACAAATAGAACAGGTGCTCCCCATGGGGACACACTTGGCCTGATATATTTCTTTTCCAACAACTCTTGTAATTGCATTTTCAATTCTAGCAATTCCGATGTACTCATTCTGTACGGTGTCTTAGACACTGGTGCTGCTCCTGGCACAAGTTCAATTGTAAAATCAATGTCTCTCTTTGGAGGAAGTCCTGGAATTTCATCAGGAAAAACATCCCTGAATTCTTGCAATACATGATAGTCCTCCAATTTAAGAGTTTCATTCTCTACTGCCTCTAAAACATGGGTTGCATACAATTGACAACCCTTTCTATAGAACTTTTTCAGCTGCATGGCTGAAACCTGCCTAACAGAAGTCACCTTTGGAATCCCTTTTACAACCCTTGGGTTTCCTTCGTCGTCCATGCATTCAAATGTCTTATTGTAGCAGTCAAGTTTAACCCTGTGTGCTTCTAACCAATCCATTCCAATGAGAATATCATAGGAACCCAGTGGTAAAATATTCAGATTTGCGTAAGTGAATAGCCCATCCATCTCTAATGGACACTTATCTACAATCTCACTAACTTTTTTCTTGGTTCCAGTGGCTAGTTGAACTGACCATGATTTACTATGCTTTAAGGCACAAATCTCAACAATTCTAGGAGTGACATAACTGTGAGTAGATCTCGGATCAATCAAAATAGAAACAGATTGCTTAGCAATCTTACCTTCAACTTCAACTATAGTTGACTGATAATCTGCATGGCGGTCATCTAGTGCTGCATAGATTCTAGGGATTGTCCTCACCACTTGACTCACAGTTTCAGCTCCCTGGATGTTGTGAACTTGATTTGCATCCCCATTCCAATGTGGACAGTTCCTAAGCATGTGCTCCCCTCCACAATCCCAACATTGAAGTGGTTCTCTTGGCTCCTTTGGATCTCTTGGCTTGTCTCCCATCATCCTAGTTGACTTAGTCACAACCTGTGATGGCTTTCTTTGCTGATTCCTGAATTGAGGAGGCTTGAACCCCTTCTTCCTTTGATCAAACTTTTTGTTTTTCTTATCCTTCCATGCCTTATGGAATTCTGTTTTGCTTTTGTTTTGATCGAAGCAATACTTGGCCTTTCTGATGGCCTCCTCTAGAGTTCGAGGTTCATCGAATTCAATTCTATCTCTATATGACTGGGGCAACCCACTTAGGAAATGTTGAATTTTCACCTTATCATCTCGAATATACCTGACATACCTCAGCAGCTCCAGGAATTTTTTTTCATATTCTTCCATGGTCGATTATCCCAATTTCAGCTCATGGAACTCTTTGATCTTATCATCATAGTACCTGTCAGAGAGGTACTTATGCTTGAAGTATTCTTGAACTACAATCTTTCTTTCCTTGATCTTCCTCACTTTCCTAATATGATCCCACCATATAGATGCTCTTCCATTCAAGTTGAAGATTGCTACCATTTCCTTCATATTTCCAGAGTAGTCTTGGACTTGGAAATACTTTCTCATCCCAAGAAGCCAAGCTTCAGCTTCTTGACCAGACTTTATCTCTCCATCAAATGTAGGAGGTTTTTCCTTCTTAAATTCCCCATGCGGATTGTTCTTGGAGTGCCTCTTCCTCTTACTTCT
Organism: Larix kaempferi; assembly: GCA_027924585.1. Classification (NCBI taxonomy): domain Eukaryota; kingdom Viridiplantae; phylum Streptophyta; class Pinopsida; order Pinales; family Pinaceae; genus Larix; species Larix kaempferi. The sequence goes on along the minus strand of BSBM01001565.1, from coordinate 137,891 downwards.
ACGAGATGAAGAGCTTGACCCCTCAATGGATTCTTCAGGGTCAGATGATCCACTAGAAGAGATTTATGGAGTATATGTTCTACCTGTAGAAACTCCTCTTGAGCTACTGGCCCTCTTGCAGGAGTTCCTCCTAGAACTACTCCCACCCCTTTCTGGATTTGATGTCTAATGCCCAGAGTTTATTTTCCTTTGGATATCTGTCAAACTCTGCAACATGGCTGCATTCAACTGATTTTGTTCTTCCTGAGCTTTAATCATCCTTTCATTATCTTCTCTACAACTTTTCAACTCCACCCTTAGGCTCCTCATGGTGGCTACAATACCTGGAGGACTCTCTTGATTTCTTATCCCATTAGATTCTATTTCAGCATTTTCAACATGTATGTTCTCCCCCATGGCATCTGTCTCAGGCTCATAGGGATCTTGTGCATCGTCCATGATGTTGACCTTCTTGGCCCAACCAAGACCCAAAACATTCCAACTGCACTATCTAGAATGCTTCCTGGATGTAACTGTGATTCTGCAAAAATTTGTTCATCAACACAACTGTTAGCTACATTATATTCTCATAAATTCATTAATTACCTTCATGCATGTGGAAATATATCATATTGACAATTTGTCACATCATAGAATTTTCTCATAATCAACAACATATGAAGGGGGGATGACGGGGGTCAAGGGGGCACATAAGTTCAAAGCCATTTTTCAACTTTCAGTGCCTGAAAAATCTCCCTGGAAAACAGTTGAAATTCCCTGTTTCGGAGCAATTCCCTGAGTTCTTCCGCCATTGCGGATGAACTCGCTGATTTTCTCCACCGAAAACTTAGCTTTTCTTTCTGACAACTTCGGTGCAACTCGACAGTTCTTTCCATTGTTGTGGAAAACTTTCACCAACTCTTCCGCCGTTTTGAAAAACTTTTGCCAACTCTTCCGCTGTTCCGGAAAACTTTCGCCAACTCTTCCGTTGTTCTGGAAAACTTTTGCCAACTCTTCCGTTGTTCCGGAAAACTTTCGCCAAGTCTTCCGTTGTTCCGGAAAAATTTCGCCAACTCTTCCACTGTTCCGGAAAACTTTCGCCAACTCTTCTGCTGTTCCGGAAAAATTTCGCCAACTCTTCCGCTGTTCCGGAAAACTTTCGCCAACTCTTCCAGCGAACTTAATGATTTTCTGCCGAATTGTCGCGGATCCACTCGCCAAGTTCTTCCGATAACTTCAGCAAGAACTCACAAGTTCCTTCCGCCGTTGCGGATTAACTTGTCGAGTCCTTCCGCTGTTGCGGCGAAAAACTTCGCAAGTTCCTTTCGATTTAGGCAGAATTTTGTTTTTTTGAAATTTCCAGGAACACTTAGAACAATTTCGGATTTTTCTTTTCTTTCAGGGATGCTCACTGCTCAGCAGGAGGTGATCTTACCTCTGCAATTATCCCACTTAGCCCACTAGTCTTGATGCTATAACCTGTGGTGATCAGGAAGGGGTCTTCCCTTGTAATTGTAATCAGATTTGGCCCATAGAGGCCCAATGTTGTAGCCTATGGCTCTGATACCATTCTGTCACAAACCCACCCATCATACCATTAGCATGGAGAGTATCATGATGCTAAACCCGGGCATCTAGCCCCATACTTATTAAATAAGAAATTCACATAATATAAAAAGACATATGCAATGTATAAATATAAGAACATAGCGGGAATAGATTCAATTACACATCCATCATACATTCAAGATATTCATGAGATTCATCAATTAAAGATAATACAAAATTAACACAAGAGAGTACTTATCTTAAAGCAAACTAGTCCTCAGCAACTGGCTATGCAACTGCAACGTTCTACCCAACCATAGGCCAATTGTGCTTGAATTTCACAACACAACTGTCACCCCCAAGTTGGGCATGATTTCTACAAGGAACCAAGGAAACAACAGACTCACACATAGCTAAGCATACACCAAAATGAGCCAAGCCAGTCTGCAATTAGGTTTATCAGGCTACTAAGGAAATGGAAAGGAATGAATTGCTAAGCTAGTGGCTCATCCACAGAGCTATGGACACCCTCTGCAAGATCTATCTAGCTTGGTCCCCACAATACCTACACACCTAGCACAAGGAAGTATTCCCTTCACTATTACAAAATCCCTCAGGCCACACCTTCCATTCTAGTGTTCTTCAAGGTGTGCATAGAAGAGAAACCAACCCTTTTGATACTCTTGAGAGGCTACCTCTTCACTAGGTTTATCAAGCCAATTCTGGTCCACTTCCACTCCTAATTCTTGCTTACAATTTCAACCAACACAGGGATGCACCCAACAACAAAACCACAACTACTGAAAGACGTGGGCAACCAAAATGAATTGGTATATGGTGAATAAACCCTAGGAGAGAAATTCGTTTTCAGAAAATGTTTATATGCATTTGAGGGGCAGAAACGACCTATATAAACCCCCAAAACGTGACTCCCTTTCCCCCAGCCACTGTGCAACACAAAAATGAGTTCCCAAGCATGGAAAATATAGGAAAATGGTAGAAAACGTGAAGGAGACAGACTCTTCTAGCTCAGACTACGTAAGAGGATGAATGCAATGGGTGAAAAATGGATTTGGGCACCATTTCGTGGGTGTTTTCTTGCCCAAGGAGACAAAATACGATTTCCCAGGTTGATGGCTTTCCCATACACGAAATTGGCTGCCATACCTCTTCATTCCCAAGGCATTAACTACCTCAACCAACTCTTAGAAGAATTAAATGATTGGGTGCATATGTCACAAAAGGTAGTTCAGGGTTTATGGGTTTTCACATTGACACATGGGTTGACTCTATTGGCTTAAGGGTTTGAATGATTTCCCTCCCTATTCCTTATAAAAAATCATGTCCCCATCTCTTGTTGCATTGCATAGCCTGTTGTGGGTATTTCATTAAAATTGCATATTTACATGATGTCCGAATTTACATTGTGCATATCTAGCACAAGAACGATGGGCATCTATTTTTTTAATTGTCGATACATAAAACGATAAATCTATGGCAGGTCCTTGGCCTTGAGCTCCTCACCATGATTTAATAACAATATTTACATCATTTACAATTTTAATGAAATAGGGTAAGGATGGGGATGTGATAATCTGGCTACGTGTGCAAAAGTTTCTTCATAACCTATCCCTTCTTTTTGGGAGAAGCCACGAGCCACAAACCTTTCCTTGTATTTCTCCTCCTCCACTTGTGCGCACTAATCACTTGAGAGAATGAGTGAGTGAATGAATGAATAAATAGAGAGTCTAATAACCCTACCTCCTCCACTTATTTATACTTGTCTTCCACTTGCCTTTTACCCTACCTGGGCCGACCTCTCCAGGAGAGCTACAGGTGAAATGTGATGAATTAATAAAGTAGGTTACAGGTCAGACCTCCCTGCAGGAAGTAAAGAAAGTCATTTGGGATGAAATTATTGCGAAGCCAGAGAAATTGAGGCCATATCTCGATTTCATTCTTGACAAAGAGGATGTAATAAAGTTAGCTAGGCAAAGAATATCAAGGCAAGTTGTGGGGACGTCGATTCAATTTGGATTATGTATAATTTAGGTAAATTTATTCTAATGTTTATGTATTGATTCATTGTAATCTTTTGCATAATTAATGAAATTCAGTTAGTTTCTCTTGGCCATGTTTTTTGGATATTAATTTGTCAAATTTCTTTGAACTATATTTTATGTTGCCAATAGTTCCAACTTGCAAAATCATGTGGTGCTGCCATGTGGAGAGTGGTTTCAGATTACGCAACCACCCATCCCTCCATCCTAGTGCGCATGTTGGGGATGTAGAATGGAAGTGGGACCCTTGATATTTTCCTCCATTTAAAATGGTTTGTACGTTGGCATGGAGGTGATCTTTTCCGCCATTTCAAATGGTTTGTACATTCACATGGAGGTGATCTTTTTCACCATTTAAAATATTTTGTAGAGGTGATCTTTTCTGCCATTTAAAATGGTTTGTACATTCGCATGGAGGTGATCATTTCGAACATTTAAAATGGTTTGTACATTGGGATGGAGTTTAGCTTTTCCACCATTTAAAATGGTTTCTACAGCGCTAATGGTAAATGATCTATTGTATCACTCGTGTGAATAATCTCATCACGTTTATGATGGATTGTGTTTATGTGTCACGACGTACAGATGATATCCCTCCACACTGTGATAATAAATGTCATGAACTTTTATGCATTGATATACCGCCACACTGCGCTTCCCTCCCACACTGCTCTTCCCACCCACTGCCTGCATTGAATCTTATCTCGCCACACTGCTCTTCCCACCCACTGCCTACATTGAAACTTAAAGTTCAAACTCTCTGTGTTTGCTAGTTTGGAGCTCTGTTTTCTCTGAGGACCGAGGTTTTCTTTTGCTGAGGTGGAATCGAGAAGAGTGTTGGACGGGTAGGGCAGTAATATTGGTTTGAAGAATCGACTACTAGTTTTTCAATTGGCAAGTATTTATATTATTCAAACCATAAACCTAAATCTGTAACAAAGCATTCTTATTCAGCCTCCAGGATAAAAATCCATATCTTCCATGGTTGTCAAAAATCAATGCAATGCCAGTTTGAAGTTCACAGTAATTTAAAGTCGCTGAACATTTTAGATTCTTCAGATTTCCTTCAACTCTTGTCTGTCTTCTTCAGATTTCCAGAATTTATTTCCTTTAATTTTGGGTAGTTATCTTCTTACAGTCCATCAATATGCATTCACAATGTTATATTTGCAAAATCGTGCGTTACTCATTACTGGGCTAAATTAACGGAATTAACAGGTTTAATGTCGATTCTCGCCAGCTTGCATACGTTTTATGTCTGGTGATGTAGCGTATTATTTTCATATATTCCATATTGAATTCTGCAAATCCTCTAGCAGTTGGCTAGGTTTGTTGGAAAAAAATAACGACAAATGAACCCATAAAATTGAATCATGTTTTTTCCTTTTAATATCATTTTCCAGTTAATATTCACTATAGTATACTGATCTATGTAATATTCACTATAGTATACTGATCTATGTAAACGTTAATACTTTATTTGAGATATTTGAAATTGATAATTTATGTCTTAATTTATATAATATTGATTACGTTTATTTTAATATAAATATATATAATTTAAGTATTTAATTTAATTGAATAAAATTAAACAATCAAATAGCTTTAAACAATATTAAGGTATAGATGTTTGCCAATACAGTATCTTGGCTAGAAAAGTCCCATGTATTGCGTAGTTGGACGTGGTGTATGACTCAAATCGTTGGTTGTAATGAGAACACATGTGAGTCTTGCATACAATACCAATGCATTTAGTTTAAGAGATAAAGATGATAAAAATGTTCTTAAAATTTAGGCAGGATACCTTGTTGGAAAATGAATTTAATAGTGACGACAATGCAGATAGTGATGCCATTAGTTGGAAAGATTCTGACTGCGATTAACCAGACAAAAACATTCTTTCATACTTTTGGGCCGAGAATGCGGTGAATGATATAGCAGCTTCTACTTCGCCGAGTGTAGCAAATATCAATTCTGGAATAAACAAAGCCACGTGGCACAATCTGAACGTTCCACGTGTCACCCTTGAGACTAGATTTCAACATTTGAACGAAAACATTTACATACGTTTTGCTACAAAGAGTTTGCTGTCAAGTCAAAATTTTGTCAGTGAAAGCAAGGTTGCTCTATCGTCAAGTTGTTCCATTTCGGGGTGTTGGAAGTAGATTTTGAGGAGAAAGAGCGTCTATGCCTTCCTGCAGGGATGAGTTTTTCGGAGTGGATAAAGTAGATATCGGCACTCTAAACACATATTTCATAGGAACATTGTTTTGCACATTTTGCTAGAGAGTGGAAATATCCAAAGAGAAAGATCGGCCGCTCTTTCTCCAAGTTCTATTTTTAGAATTCCCTCGTAAAAGAAGGGGCAGGCGATCCTTCTTCTTCCCAATATTCTTTTTTTTATAGCTTGAGACTGCAAGAAGGGTCAGTCGATCCTTCTTTGTCTTCACCATTCTGGATATCGTTCAATTTCTAGATAAAGGTTTTGACAATTATTTACTAAACGAAGGGGCGTTTGATCCTTCTTCTAGAAAAATAGAAGTTGGGGCAAATAATTTTATATGTTATAACTTAGCCGTGCTCAATATTATTCCATTGTTCACCATTTTAGATATAGATGAATTGACGTACTAGCCTTCGTAGGTTGAATAATTTTACAATTCCCTCATAAATGAACGCGTAATCGACCCTTCTTTTGCCCAGTATTGATCCAGGAGGATCTAAGAAGACAAAAATTTTGAAGTCCTCCAATCTCAGCAAAATTAGCACCAGATCGAAGGGCTCGTCGAGACGATTCCAACGACATTCGTTTCACCTCAAACGGACTTCGTATGAGAAAGTTATCGCGTTCTGTTGTATTGGTGAAACAGGGAAATTTGGCAAAATGGAGGTGCCACGTGGCACCACTGACAGGGTGACACGTGGCATCCCTACTACATGGGCAAGCTGACACAGACTAAACCTCACCCCAAGCCTTATCCTCTTGGATGGGTATGTGATAATGCTAAGTTGCAGGTGACTAAGCAATGCAGGTTAAGGTTTGCTATTGCTTCAAAGTTGATTGATGAGGTGGACTTAGATGTTGTTCCTCTTGACATCTGTGGTATCGTATTGGGAAGCCCATACTTGTATGATCGAAAAGCAGTGTTCTTTCGTCATGAGAACAAGTACCATCTCACCAAAAACGGGGTGGAGTACATTGTGAGAGCTCACAGTATGAAGGCTAACACCACTCTGGTTAGTGCAGGACAGATGAAGCGGCTCATCAACACTAATAAGAGATACATGCTCATGGTTGTGAGAGCAAAAGATGCTGAGGCATCCGATGCTTTCAAAGGTTGTGATCCTTCTCATAAAAAGGCTATGATTGATATTGTGGCTAACTATGATGAAATATTTCAGGAACCTACAGGTTTGCCTCCCAAAAGGGAGATTCAGCATGAGATCCATCTCCAGCAGGATGCCCCTCTTCCTAATGTGGGCATGTACAGGTTGTCCGCAGTTGAAACGGCAGAGATTAAGAAGCAGGTTCAAGACTTGTTGGACCAAGGAGTGATCAGACCCAACTCCTCTCCATGTGGTTCACCGATTGTGTTGGTGATGAAGAAAGATGGCACATGGAGGATGTGCGTTGACTATCGGGCTCTCAACAAGATCACGATCAAGAATCGATACCCGCTTCCTCGCATAGATGACTTGCTCGACCAGTTGAAAGATGCTGTGTTCTTTACCAAGTTGGATTTGCGCAGTGTCTACCACCAGATCAGAATTGCAGAAAGTGATGTGTGGAAGACGGCCTTCAAGACCAAGCAAGGTCTATTTGAGTGGTTGGTGATGCCCTTTGGGCTTTGCAATGCACCTACAACCTTTATGCGGGTAATGAATGATGTTTTCCGGCCATTCTTAGATGATTTTGTCATTATATACTTAGATGATATCTTGGTCTTTAGCAAAACTTGGGAAGCACATGTGGGGCATGTAAAGCAAGTATTAGATACTTTGAAAAAGGAGAAATTGTATGTAAAATTGTCAAAGTGTGAATTTGGCAAAACTTCATTAGTTTACTTGGGTCATATTGTAGGAGGTGGAAATTTAAAAATTGATCCTTCAAAAGTTGATGTAATTGTCAATTGGCCTAAGCCTACTAACGCTACTGAAGTGAGAAGCTTTTTAGGAGCTGTTCAATATTGGAGGAGGTTCATTCAGTACTTCTCATACATAGCATCTCCTTTGCATGCCTTAACAAGTGTGAAGAAAGCCTTCCAGTGGGGAGGAAAGCAGCAGAAAGCCTTCGACACATTGAAGGGAAAGATCAGCACCGCCCCAGTCCTAGCCTTGCCTGATTTGCAGCAGCCATTTGAGATAGAGACAGATGCCAGTGGATATGCCATGGGGGCAGTATTGATGCAGCACCGCAAGCCTATTTGCTACCATTCAGAGACTTTTACTCAAGCAGTGATCAACTACCCCACCTATGACAAAGAGTTGTATGCTTTGGTTCAGAGTGTCAAGAAGTGGAAGCACTACTTGATGGGTAAGGAGACGATCATCCATACCGATCATCAGCCCTTGTAGTATCTCCAGTCCCAAACTAAGCTCCAGCAAGCTCGTCATTTCAGGTGGATGGGATTTCTTCAACAATTCCATCTAGTGATCAAGTACAAAAAGGGTACTAGTAACAAAGTGGCAGATATGCTTTCTAGACCTCCTATTGTTGCATCTATTGTTTTGAAAAATGCTTCTTTGTCCCATGAAAGTTATATTGAGCAGTATGCTACTGATGATGATTTCAAGGAGATTTATGAGAAGCTAACCAATGGCACACAGGTGGAAGACTACTATTTGCAGGGAAAGTTGCTCTATCATTTGGGCAAGTTATGTGTTCCTATCAGTGAAAGAGTCCATGTAATACGAGAAGCTCATACTTCTCTTGTATCAGGGCATTTTGGGGTAGGTAAGACTTTGGCTCATTTGCAAAGACTTGTGTATTGGCCTCGCATGAAAGACATTGTAACAAAATATGTAAAGGGGTGTGTGATGTGCTCTACTTGTAAGCCCACTAATAGAAAATTGGGGCTGTACTCACCACTTCCTGTTCCTTCCCATCCTTGGGAAAGCATTTCCATGGATTTTGTGGGGGGTTTGCCTATGTCTAGGAGGGGTCATGACTACTTGTATGTGGTCGTGGATAGGTTTAGCAAGATGTGTATTCTTATGCCATGTAAAAAGCAGGTCACTGCAGAGCAGGCTGCTTCTCTTTTCTTTCAGCATGTATGGGTTCACTTTGGACTCCCTACGTCCATTATCTCGGATCGAGACTCTTGATTCCTTGGAGAGTTTTGGACAAAGTTATGGTGTATGATGGACACCAAGCTAAAGAGGAGCACCGCTTTCCATCCACAGACCGACGGATAGACAAAGGTAGTCAACAGGATAGTTGTACATTTGCTTCGAGGCTATTGCAACAAGCATCCTAAGTTATGGGATGAACAGATCCAGTATGTGCAGCATGCCTACAACAGGGCTATGCATTCTTCCACTCAGAGCTCGCCATTTGAGACATGCTTTGGGTACTTGCCAAAGACTCCATTGGAATTGACTTATGGGAAAGAGGTTGACTCAAGCACTTCCAAGGATGAAGACAAAGCCCGCGGGTTCATTCAGAGAGTTCAACAGGTACATCAAGCAGTGCAAGAGCAGTTGGAGAAGAGTCAAGCCCAATACAAGGCTCGCCATGACAAGCATAGAGTTGATCATCAGTTTCGGGTGGGAGATCAAGTGTGGCTTCACATCAGCAAGGAGAGGATGAAAGGAGAAGGCAAGAAGCTCAAGCCCATTAGATATGGTCCCTTCACCATCTTGGAGAAGATTGGGACAAATGCTTTTCGCTTAGAGCTACCGCCATACATGCAGATCTACTCAGTGGTGAATGTGGAGAACTTGAAACTCTATGAGCCTCCCATGATCATGGATGAAAGGGAGAATGCCTCAGTGCCATCAGTTGATGAATTTGCTCCTGAGTACATGGATGAGCTAAAGGAAGATGTCATCTTGGACAGAAGGACAAGGACTTCTCGCAGAGGTGATGTTGAGTATCTTCGAGTGGGCATCAGAGGCACTCATCCAAGCAAGGCCAAGTGGATCGAGAAGGATAAAGTGAGGGAGCAATTCCCTCACCTATTTGTTGATTAGTAAAGGCTTTTGGAGGCCAAAATCTTCTCAGTGGGGAGGAATGATCCAGGAGGATCTAAGAAGACAAAATTTTTGAAGTCCTCCAATCTCAGCAAAATTAGCACCAGATCGAAGGGCTCGTCAAGACGATTCCAACGACGTTCGTTTCACCTCAAACGGACTTCGTATGAGAAAGTTATCATGTTCTGTTGTATTGGTGAAATAGGGAAATTTGGCAAAATGGAGGTGCCACGTGGCACCACTGACATGGTGACACGTGGCATCCCTTCTATATGGGAAAGCTAACACATGGCAGTACGGACCAATCACAAAGTGACACATGGCAGTATGATCTGAGCTGGCTGGGCGTACTGACGGTGACGTGGCAGTGACTGGACAGTTGACTGGATGCTGACGGGGCGTGAGGTGGACCAATCCCAGGCCGCCACGTGGCAGCATGGAATTAGCCAATATGTCTAAGAAAAAAATTATGGCCTCCACAGGATTCGACCCCGTGACCTCCCTTGTATAAGCTCTCCGCCTCCACCACTTGGGTTACATATGTTTCTTGGCTTGTGTGGTTAAGACCTTTTATTTAAACCTTAAAAGTTTATATGGCGCACAAAGAGGGGGCCAACTCCAACCAATCACGTGGAGCTTGCGCCTTAACCTGTATTGAGCCACCACGTGCTTTTTAAGAACTTTGTTATGGTTGTAAAATGGGTTGGAGACCACGTGCCATCTAACATGGGTTGGAGCATGTGCTATAACAACTTACAATGAATTGCATGCCATAGGGTTGGAGCGCCACCCTTGCTTAACAAACTTTGGGATAAGACAAAAAGTGGGTTCAAAAATATAAAAGCATGTGTATTTATAATCATAAGGGGAGCGCCACCACATAAAAAACTTTGGGATAAGTTTAAAGGTGGGTTTATATGGTTTTAACCATATGCCATTTTAAAAAGGTATTTTTTAAGTATGTTTGTTTATTAGTTAATAAAGAGCCCAACCACATGATAACCAAACTTGGAGGTTTTCAACCATATGCCCAATTAGGCAAATTTGTTGTAACTGAAGAATCATGAGGAGAATGTGATGAGGGCTAACTCAAGCCTATATAAACCCCCTCATATGCCATTTGCCACTCGTGCTTTGGAGTAGAGACTTTGTAGCTAAAGGAGAGAAGGGAGATTGCGTAGCTTTGCAGGAGGAAGGTACGAGTGTTTATACTCGTTTTACACCGTCTTCAGGCTTCGGAGTTGCTGGAAGCAATCTTGTTGTGTTTTGGGCAGCGGTTCTCTTCCTGGCCATTGTCGCCAAGGTATCATTGTATCATTGCCATGTATTTTGCCTTTATGCTGAGATTATAGATCGGCCCTCCTATTGAGAAGCAGGCCCGGAGACGTAGTCCATCCTGGACGAACTCCGTTATCAACTTGTTGTCTTTATGTGTGTATTGTCTATGCTGTTTGGTTCTTTTCTTATGGATTTGTGAGCTTCATTCATGCTCTTTATGCAATTCATGTTAACGTCATAGAGTAGCAAAGATCTTGTTTTCCGATCAAGTATTGTATTCATAATAGTTCTAGAATGCAAGAAGGGTCGGTTGATCCTTCTTTCTTTCGCCATTCTAGATATAGGTGAATTGTTGGATATAGTTGTTCACAATTATCTCCTAAATGAAGGGGCGGCCGATCCTTCTCTTCGGAAAATGGAAGACGGGACAAACATTTTTATATGTTAGAACTTAGATGTTGTCCGAGTCCCTACTATTTACAGCGAAAGTTGGAAGTCCAGAATTGTCGACATAGCCCTTGTAGATTAAATATTTTTAAATTTATTTCATAAATGAAGGGTAAGTTAACCCTTGTTGTGCTCAGTATTCTTCCCTCATTCACAATTTTGGAAATATATGTATTGACGGCCTAGCATTCGTAGGTTGAACATTTTTAATATTCCATCATAAATGAACGGGCAGGAGGCGCTTCTTCTACATAGAATTCTTTTCATAATATTTCTAGACTATAAGAAGGGTCATTCGATCCTTCTTGTCTTCACTTCTTCTTCAAGAAGGGGCAGCCGATCCTACCATTGGGAAAATTGGAAGTCCAACAGCCTTTTTTTATATATTATAATTTATGTTATATCTTTGTTTGAAATAAATATGATTGTTAATGTGCTCCTATTATTTTATATTTCATAAAACGCTTCTGAACTGGATTTTGGTTCTGAACAATGTGTGTTGTTATTTTATATTTCAGATATCATTTATGAAATGGATTTTGGTACTCAACAATGTGTGGACCTACTTTTGAATGGATTGAAAGTTGCTAAAGGAATCTCATTTCCATAAATAAATTTTTTTCATAATATCAGCATTAATGAAGGATGTATCATTGTAAATGTTACCAAGTCTTTGAATGTAAGTCTTCCATTGCCCTATCGATCAGAAGGTGCAGATACATTGTTAGAGGCTGTTGGTGGTTATATTCAATGGCTTGTATCTGAGATCGTTAACCAGATTGGGTCTGCTCTTCACGAGAACGAGGTGAATGATATACTAGCTTCTTCTTCGACGAGTGTATCACATATCATAACAACTGAGGATGAGGTGAATGATATACCAGCTTCTACTTCGACGAGTGTAGCACATATCACAACAACTGAGAATAAATCTTCTTTTATTATGAGAACATTTAAGTTGTTACATAAGTGTTCAGAAAGAAAGGATTGCATTTCCATAGGTTTTGTAACAAATGTGACTGAGACTGTTTTTGTTGGGGGAACATTTTTGGGTGACTTCTCCTTTGGTATTCTGGTTGATGAAGTGATTTTCTCTTGTATGGCATGTTGTCCAGGGGTGAGCATTGGATCTTTTGTTGTATGGCCGATTAAAAGAATCATCGATTTTAATACAGAAACATTGCTTTATGTTCGAAGCGCTTACAACAATAATCAATCTGAATCTACTAGTTAATTTGATACATCAATGTTCTTTAAAGATGCAGTATGTTGCTCAGGGAATAGTGTCAACTGTTTTTTACGGAGACATTGTACAATTCAAAGTACTAGATGTTGGCGAGTTTGGTATTTTAGTTCATAAAGTCTTCTGCAATTGTGAGGATTGTGGTGTATTTGAAGGCTCCCTTATAAGATGGCCTGTAAACACTTTGCTTGACCTTGATAATGTTCCTTTGGATGTTATAATTTTGGAATGTTTTTGAAGAATGTCCTTTACAGATGGTCCTTCCAGGTACTCCCCATTGTGAATATACAGATGCTAAAGGTAATGGAACAAGGCCATACAATTCTGTAAAGTGGCAAGATGGAACTAAAATTCCCAGATGAAATTCAAGATCGGTACCTTACAGACCTGCAATAAATTAAGGTGCACACCTTTCAAACATTGGCACTGAACATTGTTGCTCAAATTTTTGTATATAAAAAATTCCACTTCGATCAATAGTTGAATGTGCTAAGAAATTTGATAGTTGAATGTTATAAATTCTATGGGATCAAATGATCATGTGGCCAAAGAAGGAGATGACATCAAAAGAAGCTTGTTTACAATAAGATTAGACACAATAGACGTGTGTCAAAATGCATGGTATAAATGCCATCAGATAAAAAAGAGCACTTTGGGTAAGGTGATTGGTGATATTTATCAGGAGTCAGATGCTAGTAATGTCATATTGGAGTCGTCATGTTAAATTATCACTTTTTTTCCAAAACTTATTTTTGATGGGCACTTTATTCTCTAAACCGTCATTAATTTTTGTGGGTTACTCTTAACAGAATTTGGATTTACATTTTACAGGTAACCTTTCTAATTTCTTTTAATTTTTTTTCCATGATCATTAATTTGTTTGATAAGTTAACATAAACAACTTGGCATTAAAATAGAAAATTCCAAAATGTTAACTTGACACGTAACCATTGGACCTTTCTATGCATATCATACATGGAAATAAATGTACACATTTTAAATATTTGCAGCCATGAGCATTTTCTATATAGTTAAAACTTTTATTTTCTATGTAAATGTGAAATTTTAATCAATTTTAAAATATATATTAATAAAAATTTTACTATAGACAGGTAATTATTTTATCTGTTGAAGGGAAAAATTTAAACCAGACCGTTTTTGGACGGGGAATATATATACTCAAAACGTCAAAAAACATTTCTTCGATGGTTACGATTAGAACCAAATTCCATCCCTGGATGGAAGCCAACAGGAGCATCGAAGGATCTGAAGGTCTTGTACGAAAAATGATTAGATAGACAACAACAACAATGGGTTGTTGGTGTAGAAGAAAATATGAAGATCGATGTAAATAACATCATATGGGCATGGTCACCAAGAAGTGCCTTAAAGTGGAAAAAATTAGAATAAACGAGAAGGGCCTTGCAGCAGTCAAGGCACAACGAGAAAATATGGGGAATAGTGTTCAGAGTAATGGATGTTCTCAAGGGTTGATAGTAGACAAAATTGGTTTCTAAATTTCTCCACGTGGCAGTTTTAAGCAACAAAATTGTTGTGTTTCTAAATTTCCTCTTGGTCAACAAAAAGTTGTATTTTCTCATTTTCATTAAAGTTTTATAAAAGGAAAGATACAATTTATAGCCATTGGGATTGATAATGGATGATTATTCGTTACAAAATTGGATTTGTGATAAGTGTCATCATTTGCACACTAACTGTCATTAAGTGTTGTAATTGTGCTTAAGAATAATTGGCCTTTAGAAGTGGTTTATCCACTGCACTTAAAATCAAGTAATTATCCTCATAGTAGCTACCTAAATACTAAAATATGATCCACTATACTCAAACTGCCAAATTCGGCGGTGCTCATAGGAAAAAATATTCTATACGAGCCAATATTCTATGCGACCCAACTATATTTATAATACTAAATGTGACAAATCAAATATTCCACGTGTCAAAATATGATCGTTCCACACGTCACTCCAGATACTAGATATCAACATTTAAACAACAAAATTTATAGATGTTTTTCTTCAAAGACTATGATGGCAAGTGGAAGTATTCTTAGAGAAAGAGCGGCCACTCTTTCCTAAAGGTGTTCTATTGTTATGATTCCCTCATAAATGAAGGGTCGGCCAACCCTTCTTATTCCAAATATTATTTTCATAATAGTTTGATATTGAAAGAAGGGTCGGTGGATCCTTATTGTGTTCTCTATTATGGATATAGCCGAATTGTTGGATAAAGGTTTTCACAATTAATTGCGAAAACAAGGGGCAGCCGATCCTTCTTGTCGGAAAACAAAAGTCGGGACAAATGATTTTTATATGTTATAACTTAGTCGATTGACTGGCTATTCGGAAAACAGAAGTTAGGACAAACGATTTTTATATGTTATAACTTAGCTGACTGTGGAATCTTGGTTTCCGGTTTTGATATATTTTCTTTCCGCAACCTGGAAATGCGGATTGAGGATTGCGGAAAGAATGTATATATTTATGAAATAAAACCCCGCAACCCTTCTTTTACTTCCAAAATGTTTACGTTTTAACCGTTGATTTGTCTTGATCCTATGAATGAGATTACACGGGGTGATTTAAATGAATTTTAGCTTTCCCATTTAGCTTGTCGGTGTTAGCACTAGCATTGTCCTGGATGAAACTGGGAGGCTCAATTTCTAAAAATAACGGAGAAATCCTCGATGGTCTGAGAAAAATAGAATCATCTGGGTAGGTATTGACGGCCTCAAGGGTGAACTGATCAAATCCCAAGCAAGAAAATTTGCAAGGAGAATTAAATTGCTGAGGTCCGCCTACAGTTACATATCTACGCAAATAAACGGTCTAGATTGGTGGTGGTGAAGATCTACAGTCATGAGCACGCTTCACGCAAAAAAGGGTGAGGTGTTCTAGATGGAGGCGGTAGGTTTAGCCCAAAAGCATCTTAAGTAGCAGATCAACGGCCAATGGAGTAGATCGATGGTCGGGAACTACTTCTCCGATATGACATGCATGGAGCAAACAAAATTTCGGATCCACAAACTTTTGGTAGAGGCCCGTGGGTTTGGACGGCACAGATCTGAGGAGGCCGAGATCTATGGTCGAGGTTTTGTTCGCAGATCTAACTTGCTCGAAACATCAACGCAATCCAAATCCAAGAAGTTGGTAAAAGTCACAGCGTTTGACGGCTAGGATTTAGGGCGACATGTGGCGGGCTTCGAGGCCACTAGGGATCAGGAAAATGGATGGCCAGGGAAGCTTCCACAGCGCAGGAGATGCAGGGGTGATAAATAATATAAAAAACTTGCCTGCACGGAGAGATGGATTCCTATTTTGCATCCGAAAGTGAGAGGAGCAAGCTGTGAAGAAACAGACAGGGCAACTAAGGGCCCAAGCCAACCTCAAAAAAATAGGTAGGTTATCTGCTCTACAGTAAACTATTTAATGGTTGAATTGAGTGATAGAGAACCCATAGAAACACTGTTTATAGACAGAGACGTAGAGGTCTACAACACTATGATGACCGATGACCCCATGGAAACTATAAAAAACAAGTTGAAATTGGTTAGGGAGCAAGGTATAGACATGCACCAGGTCCAGCAATCCTATTTCCATTTTTTTACAGTCGGCCAAACCCCTAGTTTTCCCGAATTTGTTGAATGGTGCACCTATAACTACTCTTCTATCAAGAGGGAAATCATGGACACTTCCAAGTCCAATATCCTTTGCGAAATCGATACCCAAACCCTTAGAAAAACCCTGTCAGTCCCAAAAGAGTTTTGCCAGAAAGCTATAGGGTATACCGACGAAGCCCTAATCTAGTTTTTTAGACAATCCCCTATTGAAGTAAAACAAAATTTCTACAGGTCCTGTCTGAATCCTACTGTCCAAATACAAGAGCAGGATTTCCCACCTGAAGCCATACTATTCACGGAAGAATCCATAGGTGTTATCGCCATGATGAGCCAATTCCTAGGTCTAGACTCTGATATGTATGTCACAGAACCTCTAATAAGTTTGCTTTTTGTCCTAGGCACCTGCCCCCTAGAGTCAGATGACCCAAGCTAGTCTACCCAATGTGCATGCCTCAGGTTTGATGAATTTTTGGTTGAAAGTATACACTCCCAGCTAAATAATTTCCAGGAAACAAGGATTTTCAGATTTCAGTCCTACTTACTAAAAATGTTCCTGGCATTTAATGAGGAAAACTTGCAAATGCCTGAGGTACTACTCACTCAGGATATGTACACTGATTACACCAAGTTCCATGATGAGCTCATGTCTAATGTTTATGAGGTCATTTTCCAAAAGAAGCTATCTAGAGTATTACCAGAAATGCAGGAGTTACTACAGCTTTCTCCTGAGATGAGGGTAAGAGATTGGTTCCTTTCAGAGCAGGGCACAATCATCAGGGTTTATGGGTTTGCTTATGCACCCTACGTGCCACCTGTTTTCCTGACCCCCAAATTTTTTTCATTAGAATTCATCAGACAAAAATTGAAGGCAGAAGCTGAGCACTTTCTAGATCATAAAAAGGGCTCTGATATTGTGTTTCCATGGACTGTAGGTCCATTCTTAATAAAAAATGAAGGAGCTCTTACAACCATCGAATGCAAGATAAAGGAGATGGTTTTCAAAATAGAAGTGCCCTTAAACTATGATCCCCACCACATCATTTCCAATAGGAAGAAAGAAAGCAACAGGAAGGCTTTTTTGCATTTTAAAATTCCAGGCATGGCAGAAGCTGCAAATTTATTGGAATGTCCTAGCAGGAGCTAGATTGAAATACACACCTGAGATCTCCTCTCTGTTGACAGAAGGGAACACACCCACAGTTCCTGGCTCTTCTAGCCTAGTCCTATCAGTGCCAGCAGCCATGCCTATGGCCATCAACTTAATAAAGTCCAGCAAGGAAGCTGACAGTGTCCCTATGGACACAGAAGGGGAAGTTGAGAGAGCCCCAAAGAGGCAGAAAACTGACGAATCTGAGTAGCAGCTAGTACCTATGGGGACTTGTAAAGGAAAAAAGAAACAAGTGGATAAGCTACCAGCATTTGAGATCAAAGAGTATGTGTTTAACCCAACAGCCACTAATCCTACTTCCTTAAGCAAGACTAGAGATGAGTTGATAGATGAATACAAGGTGGACTCACAGGCAGCCTTAGAGGAGTCTAAGTTATATACTGAAGTAAGGAAAATTTCAAGCAAAGAAGTGTCTCTAGTGACTAGCAGGAGCCTCGCTCAGAACACCTTGAGTTTGGCCTTGGCCACCAAGAGCAAGGCCACTGAGCTAAGGATGAATTTAGAGGACATCCCTGTCCGAGATGTAATAAACTTGCACAAAGAAACCGGGGATGTTATTTATACTAAACTGTTGAGGAAAACTTTGGAGCTATCAAAGGTACACGTCAGTAAGAGTAAGGTTGCCAGCCAGCTCAAGCAGGAAAATATGGAAAACAAAGCTCATAAGGAAGAGATCAAGAAATTGCAGGGTGACATAGTGGCCACTGAGGACCAACCTAATAAAAGAGGTAGCATTCAAAACCTACTCAACGAAAAAGACAACATCATCCAATCTCTAAAAAAGGGGCTGAAAATCCCCTTTACCCAGTTAGTAGCAGTCTCTGAGCTAACAAAAATGGAGGAAAGGAAGGAGAATTTGCATATTGACTTGATAGACTGTAGGGCCAAGCTATTGAAGCTTGAAGAGAAGGAAAAACAATGGCAGATAGATATAGCCACTATGGTGGCAAGTGATAAAATCTCAAAGGTCAGAGTGGAAGAGCTTGAGAAGAGACTGCAACAGAAAGAGCAAGAACTAGAAAGCATGGCCACACCATCCATAGAGGATGGTGATTTATCCTGGTAGGGGCTATAGCCGAAGCTAGTCTGGAAGAAATGGAAATAACAAGATTAAAAAAGCAGAATGTGAATCTGAAAACCCTGAAGGATAATGCAGAAAGAGAAAAGGAGGCTTGGGAAGCCAAGCACCAGGAGTTGTAGGGTAAATTTGATGAGTTGGCAAGACAAGCTACAGGGAAGACTTCCTTGCAAGAGGCCAGGAAGGTCATCTGGGATGGAATTATTGAAGAAGCAAGAAAATTGAGGCCCTTCCTCGATTTTGTCTTGGACAAGGAAGCAGTGATAAAATTAGCCAAGAGTAGTGTGACAGCAGCAAATGAGAAATTAAACAAAAAACCTGTAGAGTATACTGAGAATGTCATCGAATTCCTGAATGGCTTATCTGAGGAGCAGGTCAAGACAACTAGTGTAACAGATAGGGTTTCCATCATCATTGGAACCAAAAAAGTGATGCACAAGCACCAGCAGGTAAAGGCTATTCAAGCTAAAATAGATGTGATGGCACAACAGATCAAGTATTTCAAAGACATGTTTGACCCTTTGTTCAATAAAGGGTTACCTCTCTTTTGAGAGGAGGATGGAAAAATGCTCACAGAAGAAGAATATCATAAGAAATTGGCAAGATTTAAAGTGCATTTCAATGATTTTGCAGGTATGGATTAGTTGCTATCAGGGAAGACAATGGTGGAGAAAATGGCAAAGGATTTTGAGTTAAGCATGATGTTCAAGGAGGCTAGTGCACATCTGCAAATCTACTCTTATAGGGAGCACACTGAGATCCGAGTCTTAATGAAGCAGTTGGCCACCTCAGAGCTTCCAGCTGCCGAGCTATGGAAGCTCGTTGAGAAATATGGGAAGAGAAAGATGATTTTGAACGTCTGAAGATTCGATGTTCGTGGGATAGCAACATGGAGGAAATATTCACTGAAGCATTTTGTTTATTTTGTTAGAGTCTGTTATCTTTCAGTAAAAATGCTCAGTAATTTTGTAAAAGGAAATTGAGCCAGTTTTACCAGCATTGTCATTTTGTTGTAACTAATTCCTAAGGGTGGCGAACCTATTTGAATAGGTGTCACCTACATTGTAACAACTTCCTGTTGAGGCAGCTCAAGCCGAAAGGCTCTGAGCATCTATGTAAGCAATGTAATAGAAGGAGAAAGGGTTGGAAACTTTTGTTGGACTCATGAATTCCCTGTGTTATTAAGCACTCTAAGATATTTTTTAATAAAATCTGGCTAGGACACGCAAGGTTTTCTATCAGAGATTCCTGTGTTATTCGTCTCACAGTCTGTTTACTTCTTCTCTTATGTGAATGTTTCTCTCACTTTTTGATTCATACTGTTATGCTTTTTCATGCTTGGATAAGTGTTGTATCGGGACAGAAGTCATAAATATTATGCTCTGTTGCTTTCATTTCAAGCATCCACTACCATTTTCTGCTAAAGTCGGCATAGAATTCATTATCATAAGCTCTATATTGATGGGTTGTTCATATCTTCTTCTTTAATCACCAAACAAAAGCTCTTTGACTGTGAACAGGTGGCTATCCTGCCTCTGATTAGTTTTCTCTGCAAAGCATTGTCATGTTTAATCATATCCTGCCTCCTGCCTCTGATTAGTTTGATCTATAGTTTGTATTTGTCTTTACTCATGATCTGTGTGTGTTTTATGTTTTAAGTGAATTAATTTAATTTAAACATTTATCTATTTTGCAAATGATTAACACAAATTAATAAATTCGTGTTAATTTTTCAATTAGCCTAATCCTTAAAACTACTATCAGTGAATTTTCATTTCCTGATTGTGTTGTGGTTAAACCAGCATTAGTAACCTCGTTATACGCAATGTGCCAAATCAAAGAAAAAATAGTAACCTGGCTATACTCAATGTGCCAAATAAAATATGCCATGTGTCTCAATAAGATCGTTCGACGTGTCACCCTAGAATAACAGATATCAACATTTTAACAACAAAATTTATACAATTTTTGCTTTAAAGACTTTGCTGGAAAGTATAAATATTCTCAGAGAAAGAGAAGTCGCTCTTTCTCCAAGGTTTTTTATGGTTACAACTCCCTCCTAAATGAAGGGTCGGACGACCCTTCTTATTCGCAATATTTGTTTCATAATAGTTCGACACTACAAGAAGGGTCGGTCGATCCTTCTTGCATTCTCCATTATGGCTATAGATGAATTGTTGGATAAAGGTTTTCACAATTAATTACGAAAAGAAGGGGCGGACGATATTTCTTGTCGTAAAATGGAAGTCGGGACAAACCATTTTTGTATGATATAACTTCCAAGGTGTTCTATTTTTACAATTCCCTTGCAATTGAAGGGTAGACTGCCCCATCTTATTCCCAATATTATTTTTATAATAGTCCGACACTCCCAAAAGGGTCGACCGACCCTTCTTATTCTCAATATTATTTTCATATTAGTTCGACACTGTATGAAGGGTCACTCGATCCTTCTTGTGTTATCCATTATGGATATAGTTGAATTACTGAATAAATGTTTTCACAATTAACTACGAAAAGAAGGGGCGATTGATCCATCTTGTTGAAAAACAAGGATCGAAGACAAAAGTCATCAGAAACCATTTTTATATGTTATAACTTACAAGGTGTTCTATTTTTACAATTCTCTCGTAATTGAAGGGTCGAATGCCCCATCTTATTCCAAATATTATTTTTATAATAGTTCGACGCTCCCAAAAGGGTCGACCGGCCCTTCTTATTCCCAATATTATTTTCATAATAGTTCGACACTCCCAAAAGGGTCGACCAACCCTTCTTATTCTCAATATTATTTTCATATAGTTTGACACTACAAGAAGGGTCGCTCGATCCTTCTTGTGTTATCCATTATGGATATAGCTGAATTACTGAATAAATGTTTTCACAATTAACTACGAAAAGAAGGGGCAGCCGATCATTCTTGTCGAAAAATAAGGATCAAAAACAAAAGTCGTCAGAAACCATTTTTATATGTTATAACTTACAATGTGTTCTATTTTTTCAATTCTCCCGTAATTGAAGGGTCGACCACGCCATCTTATTCCAAATAATATTTTTATAATAGTTCGACACTCCCAAAGGGTCGACCGACCCTTCTTATTCCCAATATTATTTTCAATTAGTTCGACACTGCAAAACGGGTTGCTCGATCCTTCTTGTATTATCCATTATGGATATAGCTGAATTGCTGGATAAATGTTTTCACAACTAACTACAAAAAGAAGGGGCGGACGATCCTTCTTGTCATAAAATGGAAGTTGGGACAACCATTTTTATAACTTTTCACCTTACATTTTGAACATTTACAAATGCAAATTGCAATTTTCAAATAAAAACTTGAATTTTTTAATTTGAAATCGATACATTTCAAATCAGAAATTGCATTTTTTTAATTTTAAATTCACAGTTTCCAAATGAAAATTTTCATTATTTGATTTCAAATTCACCCTTTTCAAATCAAATTTTGCATTTTTTTATTTGAAATTCACACTTTTCAAATCAAAATTTGCATCTTTTGATTTGAAATTCACACTTTCTAAATTGAAATTCATAGTTTTATAACAAAAACTGCAATTTTAAGGTTCATAGGTAGTCAAAAAACACACTATTTGAATTGAAAAACACACTTTTCAAAGACAAAATTGCCACTTTCAGAACCTATTTTTGCACTTTATAAAGGTTGATATTGACACTTTCAACGGCTAAAGTTGCTCAATGTTTTAGATTGTCCTTGTCATCGCTAAACGTTGGTCGCATCTTTTATTCAGACAGATGCAGGCTCGTTTGAAGGGACGGTAGTGGAATTGCTGCATTTAATACTCTATAGCCCAATGCTTAGCTTTCGCCATCTACACCTCTATCAACCATCATGACAATACTATAAACCATCATGACAATACTATTCAGACAGACGCAAGCTCGTTTGAAGGGATGGTAGTGGAGGACGCCTTGTAACATCACGCCTCCAATAAATTACGCCCTCAATCATTATGTTGATGCCGGTGTACACAATTCATTTCTATCATTGCTTCCTTAGGCATAAATGCCTCTGTGCTGAAGGCAATAATTCTGGTTGTACTGCACTGCTGAGCAAGTACTACAAAATGATTTTCAATTGTACGAGATGGCCTTTTACATGGATTTTGAGTCATTCAATCTCTACATAGCCATTAATGGCAATCCTCTCGTATGTGTGAGCTTCTATGAAAATATCTAGGAGTCAAGTCGGTTCTCTGCCCTGCTTTCCATAGAAATTCCTATAAATATTTTCAATGGAGTAGGAGACCTCCATTCCAGAGAGATGCAATTTAAAGCTTGGCTGAACTTTTGGGTGGATTTATGGTGGTTCAGTTTTTTTAATTGGTATATCATGGCTGCTCGTATGAGGGCGTGTAGACGTAGGGGATCCAGCAGGGGTGTAGGGTCTTCACGACCTGGGGGGGAATTCCCTCTAAGGGAGAAGGCTCATCTCAACATCACACCATGGGGATGGAAGAGTTTGCCCCGCAGACCTTCAATTGGGGGCTCAGTATCTAGCAAAGACACCTGCTCAGATAGAGGTGCAGATAGCACACCGCAAATTATCTCTTCTCCGGGAATACAAAGCCCACATGGGCCAGAAATTAATATCCAACCCCTACAAATCCCACTTGGGCTGGAAATTAATCTTGTTCGCTCGCAAAATTCAAGCGAGGAACCAGCTGGCTCATGGCCTCTGTGAATCCCTCCAAATTATAAAAGGCGGCCAACAAACTCATTCGGCCAGTGTTCCCTTCCTCAAGTCTGCTCTAAAAGATTACATGGATACCTCGAGGGACTTCCCTCATGAAGAACCAGTTTCCCCACGAGGGGAGCACCCTGCTCCCTGATTGGTATTCTCGGTCTACGTTCATGCCGGTGTTGGTGGTCAGCGTCCGGCTCGCTGGTTGCTCATTTTTTTTTTCTGTGGATTTTTCGCTGGTGGCTCGTTGTTTTTTCTGTGTATTTTGCCATGTCTTTGGAAGTTCAATCTCAGTGAAAACTCTAGATGTTTGCGTGGTTTTGTTATGGGGGTTTCGCGGTCAATATGGACCATTGAATAGCATATAAATATGGACCATTGAATAGCATATAAATATTCAATTGTTAGAATCGGTCAATATGGACCATTGAATAGCATATAATAGAAGTGAGTTGTAAGCTTAAGGGCAGATTAGAAGAGAGAGATATAGTGGAGAAATTCTCTTTTTGGTCTAATTTGAATCCGTAACATTATGTTTTGACTGTTCCTACGACGGGTTTACCGTAGATTTTAATGAATGCATGAAGATGTCCGATTATTGTTCTAATTCTGTCTCTGTCTCTGTCTCTGTGCGGTGGTGAATGTTGCATTATGTCTATTATGTTGTGGATTGAATGATAATGGTTCATGCGATTAAGTAGAATGGATATGTTATTTTGAATGTTTACTTTATGTTGAATCATCGAATTGCTTACATAATATGTGAATGATGAGTAAATAGTATATTCAAAATCAGTGACAATTATATTCAACACTGATTCCATGTATAATTTCAAAAACAAGCAACACATGCATGCATTCCCAGACACACCATAATGCTAATTAAAATTTAAGCAGGATACTGTGTTGGAAAAGGACATTCCCAGGTGACAATGGAAATAGTGATGCCATTAGTTGGAATGATTTTGACTGCGATTAACCAGACATAAACATTCTTTCTTTTTGTTTTTTTTAAATAGAAACAATATACTTTTGGGTCTACTCAAAGTTCCAAATCAGATATGCCATGTGTCACAATATGATCGTTCCATGTGTCACCCCAGGATACCAGATATCAAAATTTTAACAACAAAATTTATATAATTTTTGCTTTAAAGACTTTGCTGGCAAGTGGAAATATTCTCAGAGAAAGAGCAGCCACTCTTTCTCCAAGGTTTTTTATTGTTACACTTCCCTCCTAAATGAAGGGTCAGCCAACCCTTCTTATTCCCAATATTCATTTCATAATAGTTCAACAATGCAAGAAGGGTTGGCCAATCCTTCTTGTATTCTCCATTATGGCTATAGCTGAATTGTTGGATAAATATTTTCACAATTATCTACGAAAGAAGGGCGGCCGGTCATTCTTGTCGTACAATAGAATTCGTAACAAACCATTTTTATATAATATAACCCCCAAGGTGTTCTATTTTTACAATTACCTCGTAACTGAAGGGACGTCCGACTCTTATTATTCCCAATATTATTGTCATAATAGTTCGACATTGCAAGAAGGGTCGGTCGACCCTTCGTATTCCTAATATTATTTTCATGATATTTCGACACTGCAAGAAGGGCATGTCGATCCTTCTTGTGTTTTCCATTGTGGATATAGTTGAATTGCTGGATAAATGTTTTCACAATTAACTACGAAAAGAAGGGGCAACCAATCCTTCTTGTTAGGAAATGGAAGTCGGTACAAACAGTTTTTATATGTTATAACTTTTCACCTTAAAACTTTGAACATTTAGAAATGAAAATTGCAATTTTCAAATAAAATATTGTAGTTTTTTTATTTGAAATTCACACTTTTCAGCTCATAAATTGCATTTTTTATTTTAAATTCACACTTTTCAAAATTTTCATTTTCATTTGCATTTTTTGATTTGAAATTCATAGTTTTATAACAAAAAAATGCAATTTTAAGGTTCATAAGTAGTCAAAAAACACACTATTTGAAATATTCTTCAATAATTGTGGTCTTATACATCCGGAACCCGCAACCAGCAATTGCGGATTGCGGGAAGATTATTAAAATAGTTTTGCACTTTGCGTTTCCGCAACCCGCAATTGCAGATTGCATATGGCGGAAAGAATGTATATATTTATGAAATGAAACCCCGCAACCCTTCTTTTCCTTTCATTTCCTGATTGTGAATTTTCATATATATATATATATATATATATTTGTGAATTTTTATTTCCTCATTGTGTTGTGGTTAAACCAGCATTAGTAACCTCGCTATACTCAATGTGCCACATCAAATATGCAATGTGTTACAATATGATCATTCCACGTGTCACCCTAGGATACTAGATATCAACATTTTAACAAAAAAAAATTATAGACTTTGGCTTTAAAGACTTTGCTGGCAAGTGAAAATATTCTCAGAGAAAGAGTGGCCGCTCTTTATCCAAGGTATTCTATTGTTACAATTCCCTCCTAAATGAAGGGTTGGCCGACCCTTCTTATTCCCAATAATATTTTCATAATAGTTCGACACTGCAAGAAGGGTCGGTCGATCCTTCTTGTATTATCCATTATGGATATAGCTAAATTGATAGATAAAGGTTTTGACAATTAACTACGAAAAGAAGGGGCGACAGATCCTTCTTGTCATAAAACGAAAATCGAGACAAACCATTTTTATATGATATAACTTCCAAGGTGTTCTATTTTTACAATTCCCTTGTAATTGAAGTGTCGGCCAACCCTTCTTATTCCCCATATTATTTTCATAATATTTTGACACTGCAAGTAGGGTCGGTCGACCCTTCTTATTACCAATATTCTTTTCATAATATTTCAGCACTGTAAGAAGGGTCGGTCGATCCTTCTTGTGTTCTTCAATATGGAAATAACTGAATTGTTGGATAAATATTTTCATAGTTAACTACGAAAAGAAGGGGCGATCGATCCTTCTTGTTGGAAAACGGAAGTCGGGACAAACTATTTTTATATGTTCGACCAACCCTGCTTATTCCCAGTATTATTTTCATAATAGTTGAACACTGCAAGAAGGGTCGGTTGATCCTTCTTGTGTTCTCTAGTGGTACCATGGATTGGCAGCAGGCATGTATCGGCTGAACCATCATTTGTACACAGAACACAATTGATGGATCGGCCGACCCTTGTGTTCTCCAATATTGGCAGCAGGCATGTATCGGCTGAACGAAAAGCTTAACGGAGTTGTGAAGCAACCCATTACATCTATGTTAAGAACCATCATTTGTACACAGAACTGCTCATCTTGGAATGTTAGGCTCTGACAAAATTTTCCTTTCTACTTGGTTTCAAGTTTGCTGGCATAGTGGAATGCATCTGCAAGTGTATTAACAGTCAGAAATTCCATCTTCTGCTGAATGTACTAGGACAATCCACTGATGTAATTTAGAACAAGCAATTTCTCTTCTTCTTGGACGCCAAGTCTATACATGAGTCGATAGAACTCGTCGGTGTAACTCTATACTGATTGGTCTTTCCATTTCCTTAGTTGCTTCCACTTCTTGTACTATTGTTCAAGGTATTTGGATGGGTAAAATTATTTTCGGATGTATTCAACAAATTTATCCCATGTGTCGATGGGGTCTCCGCTTTTATCCATCTTTGTCGAGAGGTTCTCCCACCAGCAGTGCACAAATGTTGACATCTTTTAGGATGCAATGGTGATCTTTTCAGCTTCTGAGAGTTTATTCATAGAGTAATAGGATTCCAATTGTTGTACCCAATTGTAATCGGATTCTGTATCAATATTGCCTTCTAGATTTGGTATGTCCAAATTCATTTTCACTTTGAAGGGGTTGATTTTGTTGGAGTGAGTTCTCATCGAAAATCCTCCGGATGTCGAAGCAAATCGCATGAGAATTTTATTGAACTGGGTGAACATTTTAGTCCATTGTCGAGTCAGCACTTACTCAATAAGTTATGTTGTCTCGTCAACTGCATGTCTATCGTCTATTTCTTCTGCCCTTTCTGGAGGTAGTGTCTGCTTGGATTGCTATGATTGCGAGCATGTTTGAACAGGCATAAGTCGGTGACTTCACTGGAAGTGTCTACACAAACTTAAGCACGAACCAAGCTAAGAGCTTTGATACCAATGATCTGCACGTGGCCAAGAAGCACGAGGGGGACAACAGTTCGACTGAATGAGTCGGCTATGTTATGGTGAAAGCATAAGAAATAGAATAAGCAAAGCAAGAATACACTACACATACAGAACACAAATACACACAGACAATATGCAGGAATGTGAACTGATCTTATCTATTACTGTCCATATGAGATCATCGATTGATGTATGTTACAACATTATACATGCGTATATAGAATGTTGAGATGCTTGGGTGCCTTCCTGTTACATTCAGTTACACAAGAAGTTAGAATGGTTCGTAAGTTCAACCGTTACAGTTGACTGGAATATAGAGAGACAGTATGTCGTAGTTTGACAATCGCAAGTCGTAGGTCGGTGCTGCATGTCGACATCGCGAAACTATTTCAGGTCGCTAAACTTCTCGAAGTTGCTGAGTTTGTTGAAGTCGTGTCGAATTCGTAACTTGTAGAAGTTGTGTCAAAGTCGATGACTTGTTGAAGATGTGTCGAAGTTAGCATCCGACAATAATGCCAACTGCGATGTGGATCACATCCCCTCCTTTCCTTGCTATAAATGCAAAGGGAGGGGCTTGAGAAAGGGATCCTAAAGGAGCCAATTTTTGGAAAATATTATGCTAAAGGAATTCATAATTAAGAGAGAGGAGAAGGATCCCAGGGTCTAGTTACGACGGTACCGGTGCAGGACAGGTATAGCTTTGTGTACTTACTGCATTTATCACTAAATATTGGACATTCTTCCCTTTCCAAATATATTTGTTTATGTTTATTTCAAATCTTGTTACAAGTTGATGTTACATTGTCTAATGAATATCAATCTCTTATTTGTAGTTAAATGGATTTGAGGAAGGTTTTGTGACTATTTTGTGGGTTGTTTCATTGGAGAACGAAAGGAGAAAGCTTAGATTGACCTTCAAAACAAGGTACATATTTCTCCTAAACCCTAATCCTTTTGCTTAACAACAATGTTTTCATAAATCTATATGTCTATCTGATACCCTAGTATGTTGGTAGTTTTTCCCCTACTATAAGGACACTTTTCCTAACAAAAAGTATATATTATCGAATAAGTCAATCAGAAGGGTCGACCGACCC
The DNA here is from genome assembly GCA_027924585.1 of Larix kaempferi. Lineage (NCBI taxonomy): Eukaryota > Viridiplantae > Streptophyta > Pinopsida > Pinales > Pinaceae > Larix > Larix kaempferi. The sequence goes on along the minus strand of BSBM01001565.1, from coordinate 109,299 downwards.
TTCATTTATGATAGAATTGTAAAAATATTTAAGCTACGAAGTCGAGGCCGACAATTCCCGACTTTCGAATTCCACTATAAATAGTAGGGATCCATACATTAGCTAAGTTATAACATATAAAAAATGTTTGTCCCGACTTTCGTTTTCCGACAAGAAGGATCGACTGCCAGGGAAAATTTTAAGAACCCCCCCTAAATTTCTATGTATAATAAATGAGCGAATCCCCGTGATATATAGGAAAGTATGAAGGTTATTTTATCGATTTTATATTAAGTATATATAATTTTTTGGAGAATCTCTCATTGAATTATATAATTTTGTAAATTCTTGGCGAATATTTCACTAAATTATAAAACCTTGTAAAATATTGGCAAAGCTTTCACTAAATTATAAACCTCGTGACGTCTTGGCGAACCTTTCAGCAAGTTTCTCCTTGGAAAATTCATGGCCCCCTACATGCTTAATTAGGAAGCTATAAATGAAGTCTCATCCCCCAAGCATGATGCCCCAAACACCCACAAAAATTGTATTGCCACATCGCCAATTGCAAGCTTCACAATCCCCATGTTTATTAAGGAAAATTTAGATATGAATCGATGGGATTTAGAACTCTCCTAGATGCAAATGGGTCCCTATAATACCTTATAGTAAATATCAACTACCCTTCTCGTGTGTAAATTAAGCAACTTGCAAAATAAGATTGAACCCATAAATTATAGACGAATGTAACTTCGACTTCGATTTCCATGATTGATAGAAGATGAAAGAACCCCTAGCAACTGCCATTTCTAGAAATTAGGGGCGAATGGGAGCTTCCTAAAGATTTTTGTGGGCTAACAAAGGTTTCAATCCATTTTTAGAATTGTTTTATCTTCGATCCCCTTTTAAACTTTGATTGGGCTAATCCCCTATTCACTAAAAATATGTAAATAAAATGTGGGCTAATCATACCTAATTGGTGCTTAATAAAAAAATAGCCCATTAAAAATTTAAAACCCCTAAATTTATCCCATGGGCTAAGATTATCCCGTAGAATTTTCCATGTCGACCGCCCCTTAGTTTAGTAGATAATTGTGAACACCTATATCCAGAATGGCGAACATAAGAAGGATCAACCGACCCTTCTTGTGTCAATCAGAGTATCTTGGTGTCTTATCATTTAAAATTTATCAATTTTTTTCGTCATTTAGTAAATCCACCAATTATATCTGTCCACTTGCTTTCTCATCATGGCCATGTAGGAAAAATTTAAAATATCCTCGTCCATGGTTCCTTTCTCCAAGTATATTTCGCTTGAAATTTGAATGTAAGATATCTATTAAGTCCTTATATCTTGTCTTAGCCTAGATCAATGATTTCCTTTACTTCTTGTCTCTTAATTTAGGAGTCCTTTTTGCACTCTCCCTTTTCTTCATACTATATTACACAACATCCATTTTGACAAAATTTTGTGGTCATTCATTGTATGTTTATAAGAGTAAAATTTCATATCTTATCTCCCCTATAACTTGACCCCATCCGTATGTAGGATTTTTTGAAGATGGGACCCTCATTTTGACCCCATCCATATGTAGCACTTTATAATATGGTTGACAACCCAATCTCTTAATCATATATACGCTTCTTCGTCACCCTCTTTGACTCCTTTTGACATACGTAAATATAAAGTCCATTAAAACGATATTTCTACTGCATTCATTTATTAATATAAATTTAACTTTTCACTTATAAAACTCATTTATCAATTAGACATCCACATTCTATATATATATATATATATATATATATATATAATAATCTTTCAACTAACCTTTTTATATATATATATATATATATATATATATTACTCTTTATTTTATTGCAGTAAATACCATAAATTTTAGTTTAAACATTACCTAATACTACAACAATTTAGTTTAGATCATGCATGATGGACCTCTTTAATTCTAATAAATATAAGAATGAGATCATGGTAATTTATTTTTAAGGTATACTTAAGCAAACTTTTAAATATAGAAATACAATTCCTCCAATAAAACGTATAAAGTGATTCTTAGTAAGATATAAGATGCATTCTTTTAATATTTATAAATCTCACTATATATACTTTATGTGATATGCGAGTTCTTTTATAGTTTCGAATATCTAAAATGCAATTCCATATATATATATATATATTATTGCATTTTTTTCCAATTGAAGTTCCTTTATTTCCTCTTTATTATTATTTGTAATATATTATAGTAACCTTGAATGCTTATTCAAGATTAGTTATTATGATTCAATGTAGGGAAAGTTTTAAAAATATACATCTCTTGCAAGAGAACTAATACCCTCCAATTATTAGGAAAAATAAATCTTTTGTTTTGTTTTATAGGTATCCAATCATATTCCACAATTATAACATACCATTAATATTTTAAAGAAAGATATAAAAATAACAATTACAATGACACCTAATGTAACACCTATCTAGGACAATGCAAAATCCTTTTATTTTTTTCAAGGCATAAACAATTCTTCTCACCTCTGGACGTGGTCAATGTAGCACATAATAACACAAAACCTTCATATAAATTCATTTTAAAAGCATTAATATAATTCAGTTTATTATATCATCACACAATGCATTCAACATGAACCACATTACCAATGCATTCTCTTTTTATGTAATGCTTCCCTTTTCTAGCAGTAAGTAGCTCCCTATAAGTATGGGAAAAGGGGTACAACACACGTGTTGAGCAGGTCCTACTTTAGGGTTTTGGCTGGATTCTATGGTAATATGCCAAATAAAATACGCTCGGACTTTAACCAAGATCTACCGCTCTAGTGCCGGGGGTCCTTTCGAGAAGGAATACCAGTTTGAAGAGTAGTCTCGCTCTTAAGCTTACAAGCCACAACCTATTTTTTTTTAAATTAACTATGGATAACCCTAATATTTGCAATGAAGGGTGGTATGTACTGGAGTAATAGATCAAGGCGGCCGATTTCATGGGCGATCTAGCTCCAGCGATTATCGATCCATTTCTTAGCAATCAATCGAGGTCGCCGATGGTTAGGAGAAATGGCGTGCATGGGAGTTCGCGCAATTCACTGGAGTTCCAGGCGCGTGGTATACGGATCTTAACAGGGACAATAACTTTGAGTGGAAGAAGTAAGATGTAGAAGTAGCAGGTTTCGATGAGAATGTGGCCAGGTGGGGGCAGTAATCTGAGGGATGTGTTACAACTGCGCGGGGGTCCATTCTCAGGAGGTTCGGTAGATGACAAACACGATCCAGTGATCGGCTTCAGATAATCTCCAGATCTAGTTGAGTGGATGGGCTTGGTTCACGGCGCAAATGGGGTTCGGCTATTATTTTTTTCAACAGAACGGATTCCACTTCTGAACTAAGGGTAGGGATTACCTTCTGCGATGGGTTACAAGGGTTCTATTTTTTTGCACAAGGTTCGTTCGCAGAGATCCGAATTGTAATGGATTTTAATAAAGATTTTGCAGGATCTGGTTCAGCGTAGGGATCTATAACTATTTCAGGGAGTGCAGGCGCATATTTCATATCGATCCAGTAAGGATTTCAGATAAGGGAATGAGCGCAGATTGCAGTTCCATGGAGTTCTAATCAATCAGCAGGAATTTAAATGGAGATCTAGAAGAATATATATAAAAAAAGTTCAATTCTAAATCTATCTTTTTCTGAAATGAGGACGCAGCATAATAGATATCAAATCGATCCTCAGTAAATTCAGATAGAGATTCAGAAATAAAAAGTCCAAAATTATGATTCTTTGGAAAGGAAAACGCAAACTTAGTACAAATCTAGACGGTACTCAGAAAACTCAAATGGAGATCTCGGACATAAAAAAAAAGCAATTTCGAATTTATATTTCCTGGAAATGAAAACGAAAATACAGTAGTTATCTACAGTCCTCATTTTCTGGAGATGTGGAACAAAAAAGAAATACATATTTATAATTCTATACTTCTCATTCTATCCTTCCTAGAATGAAAAAGAATACAGATCTAAACCGATCTTCATATTTCTAATTCTATCTCTTCCAGTGAGAAACGCAATCACTACACATATCCAAATCGATATTCATATAGTTTAAATGAAAATCTGAAATATTTAATATATATATATATATATATATATATATAACTCTAACTCTATTCTTTCGAGAATGAAATACAGGCTCAATAGAGATCTAATCGATCTCAGAAAGAAAGAAAAAAATCTGGAAATATACAAACATTATAAATATTATTATGAGTGTGGTGCCCTCAAGGTTCGACAGGCTCTGATACCAAATGTGGTCTCCCAAAAGACTATATAAATAATTTACAAATAATATAAAACAGTTTTGATATTACCAATGATAGAAAACTGAAAATTAACTCAAAAATATAACTTAGCAAATACAAATGGAATAATATACGTGTGAGTCGTAGGTCGATTCCGTTGTCGAAAGAGGAGTCATTGTTGTCGCAATCCAATGTCTAAATGCCAATGTCCAACTGACCACTCGGTTGACCACCCTACCAATTCCAAGAATACTCTTCTTCTTCCCGAACCCCCGAGCAATGGGGCCGTAGAGCTCACACACATAAACGAGGGATTTAGAAGTGGGATTCCCCCACACCAAGGTCTCTTTCCAAACTCACAATAGAAGCAAATCAATGTATTGCAAACATTATGGTAACCATCTAGCCATAGGGTGTCTTTCCCATTCATCTTGGCTTCCTTAAATAGGAAAATTCTCTACGACACATGCCACTTCATGCAAAAATGCCTAATATTCTAATTATTTAAATACAATTAGCTCACCTAGCCATGTGTCCAATTCCTAAGAGAGTGCACCTATATTCCTAGATTTACTCAAGTCTGTCCCCCCTGATGCTTCAATCTAGTTTTTATTTTTGTGGGTGTAAGTGGAGTTGGCTATATGCTAATTTTTAGTATACTATTTGGTCTTAAACAAATATTCTCTATTATTTTAATTACTAATAATCATTTCATGTGCAAAATAGTATAAATGCAAATCTACATGTTTAATGCATAATATTCATCAATTGTTTTCGTCTTGGGTCTAGGTACCACATCGTTGGGTCCATCCGTCCAACATTTTCTTTTCATCAACATAGTACCACATCGATGGGTCCATTTGTTCATCATTTTTCATTTATCAACAAGCTACCACATTGTTCGGTCCTTTCGTTAATACTTCTTCATTTTCATCTGATTTGTGGGAACTTCATGTAGAGATTTAGGATTTGTTACCTTCAATCCTCTCTCTACACTCTATTGAAGACTGATGGCGTTGAGGAGTAAATCTGTTCTTACTACATGCCCCTCAACCCCGTACGTGACCAATTTTTTCATGGTCCACTTCGCATGACTTCACGCTTCCCCGAGTAAGTGGATAGGTGTTTTTCAACTCATGCGTGGGATCCGTAGGAATTCGACATCATCGTCATTCTTCCGTGTGTGATTTATTCATACTCTACGACCCATATATTTCCTTTGTAAGTCAGTTGGTTATGGTAAATTACCTGCTGCTACACATATCTTCAAAGTACCCATTAGTAGTACTACTCATCGTAATTCATCAATATACTTTATGTAAATCAGTCCATAATCATAATCATGTTTCGTAACTCTATTAATCATTAAGCAATACATGCAATTCATTCATTCACATCATATATTTCATAATATAGCTAATCATTAAGAACAGCATGCATTCATTCATCAATTTAAGTAAATGATCAATTTCTAGAAGTATCATTCATTTCATTGTTTTCATTTATCATTTGTCATTATACAATTCATCATGTGTTTTTTCAATCGCTAAGACACATCTAAACTCAAAGGACCACTATATTAAATTTTATTTTGTCGGGTCACTCGACAAGTCCTTCCATAGACTATAGGCATTCTAGAGGTGTTATCAGGATTTTTGTACCATAGTTGGATTAGCGGAAGAGCCTCCATTTGACAAGCACCATGGGTGTTTATGTTCTAGTGTATCAGATGATCCATCATTTGTGCCTAGCCAGTTTTGGCTGGTCAATTTTGTTTTTCAGTCGACATGACCATGGCCCCACGGGGTTTGTAATAAGTGTGCTAGTAGAATTTTTTGAGTGGCTCGGTCCCCCATGACTTGGTTATGCAACTAAGGTATCCTGGAGAATTTTTTCCCTTGTCAATTATGCTTTGCCTATAACCGAGCAATAATCGATGAGGTTTTCTCCCGCTTCCTCCAAAGCTAGGATGAAAATTTAAGCCTTAGGGGGTTTTTAGAGTCCAACTAATGTATATAAGCCTACTAGACACTATTAGAATAGGTTTTGGTCACGTCCTAAGTCTCTAGGACCCTGAGAAAAAATTTCAAAAATATTTTACCAGGTCCGTCAAATTTGGGTTTTTAAATTATTTTTTAAATTTTAATAAATTTTTCCATAGTTTAAATGGAAAAATTTCAATTTGTAATATGTCAATCATCCGGGATCCGAATTTAGTGATTGAAGGCTCCAGACTTCAACCAAAAATCATTCATGATCCCCGGAGCAGTTTATCCTAAGTTTCGAATGTCAATTCAGCCTCATAATCAGTCATTTCTCAAAAAACTCATTTACAGAGAAATTATTGATTAAAAATAATAAAATTGAATATTTTGGAGACATCCAAATCTCTCCAAAATAAACCAATTTGAATAAAATAAAAGGCTAATTGACATGGCACTGGGCATTGATGAAGATTCCAATCATATCAGTCATCATTCAATCAACTATCCAGTCACTACAAGAGATCTCCTTCAAGCAAATTCGCCTCCTTCAAATGAAAGTCAAGTTTGACATATGGCAGTGGAAGAATGGGTGGTTGAGTTGCATTAAATTTTATGGTAGGCGCCCTCCTTAACTCATGCAATCATGAGGCTTGGCTCCTTTGATAACTTGAATTCATATCCCACAAATTACTCATCCCACTCATTGATATGCTCACTCAACGCTCACGTCAATCTAGGTCTTGAGCTCGAATACTACACATTGCATGCTTTTGTTGGATGGTGAAGCTTCCAACAAGGGGATGGGGGATGCCTTGCCTAGGTGGAGGCCACCTCCCCATCCACATAGACCTTGAACTCGAGCATTGTGGTGGTTGGCACTCCAAGCCAAGTGTTGATTGGATTTTAGACATAGATATGATTGGAATTTGAATTGTGTCAAGCCATTGGCTCTCTTCTCTATGCCAATTCGAATTAGGGTAGAGGATGCTCTTGTTTTGTTATATAATGAGGCTTTCTTTCCTCATTCCTCATGGAATTTCAGCAAAGAAACTATGGAGGAATTGTAACTTGCTCATCATTTAATAAAGTTGTGAATTTGGAGGTCAAATTGTGGAGGCTCTTGGTGGCCATACATCATCTTAAATCCAAGGTGATATTGTGTATTACTTATATGCTTAGGAATCTCAAGTTTTGGATTTATATTTCTAGAAGGCTAACAATCTAGCACATGCAATTATAAGTCTATTCTTTTCACTTGAGCATATTTGTCTTGCAGGTATCTTCCAAGGTATATGATCTTTTGTAGGTTCCTCTTCACTCTGCTTGTGGCCAAAGGAATTTCAACCTTATAAGATTAAGAACAAGGAGATCTTGCTTCATCCATCAAAGTTTTCAAACAAATTTCTTTATTGGTTACTAGATCTACCCATCCAAACTGTGGATTTCCAAGCTATTTCATCCTCCAAGTTTGAGATCATTGCCTAGTTTGCCTTTGTTTTTGGCTTGCTTGGTTCTTTCCTTCTTGTTTTCCTTTTCAAGTCCATTTCCCTCCTACTTCTTCTTACATTTTCCCTTCCTCATTCCAAATCCCTCCTCTCATCTCCTTCTCCCCTTCTTCCATTCGTCCCCCCTCTTCCATTAGCATTCGTCCTTCTTCTTTCTTTTCTCCTTTTTCTCCTCTCGTCCACCTCCATTTAGGGTATCTTCCTCCCTTCATTTTCCTTCTTTCCCCCTCTCATCCTTGTCCAAAAAGATCCCTAAAAACACAACCAAAAACAAAACAAAAGCTTGTTAAAGTTAGTTTCATTTTATAGCTTGTTAGTAGTTAGATATTGCATTTCTCATTTTAGGCTTTACATATAGTTTACTTCTTTGCATTTTGAGATCTATCATTAGAGAAAAGGTAAAATTTGCATGACAAATATTTCATCTTTAGATCTTTTTTCTAGCATTTTAGGCATTAGTTTGTTTGCTGGTCCGTTTCACTTTTTTTTAAATTTGAAATTGAATCTCATACCATTTTTCACTTTAGGTCTCATTTTGCAAGTTCAGACATAGTTAGTTTCAAAGTTTGTTTTATTTTTCTAATGTTAATGGGTGCATTGTTGAGTGTTTACTAAGCTTGTGTAGGTTTCTTTGGAAGAGAAGAAATACTTGTGAAGACAAGACTCAAAGAAGATCAAGATCATAACCAAGGAGAAGACTTGAACCAATAACAGAATTATAAAACCACTCTCCTTTGTATTAGCCATTAAGGGCTCATAAAGTTTTGTTTCAATAGTTGTTTTACTTCTCTCAAAAAGACCTTTCAAGGGTTTTATTCTCAAAGGCATTTGTAACTCAGTTAATAAAAAGACTAGGTGCGATAAGGCCTCCCATACATTGTTCCTCCTTCCCCATTTGCGGAAGTTTGTTTCATGCATGATTTAGTTAGTTTTGCTTCAAGTTTTCTAGATTAGAGTTTATTTTCTGTACTTAGATTAACTCTCTTCCGAGTCTTGACTTGAGATAGTAACCTTGGGATTTCATCCCAAGTGCCACATAGTCTTGTGACTACTTCTCTCTCCCCATTAGCATCCTTGCAGAAATCCAACTAGCTAGAAGGTTTTCGGGACTAGCGGTTCTAGTGGTCACCTTGTTCGGAGGTTGATCCCACCTTGCTTATTTTTCTTAGATTAGTTTAAGTTTTGGCCGAATAGTTTAATTTCATTTTTGTAGAGTACTAGTTGTTGAAGTAGTTTGATTTTACAAGTAGTAGCATTTGTCTTTCATTTTTTCATCTTATTGAGCTATCATATGTGTTCATATTTACAAACTGCCTCTATTTTAACAATGAACAAAGCCTCTTGAACTTGTGATAACCCAAGTCAAGAGTACTCTCTATCGGAGAGCATATTAATTTTTCATTCCCCTTGCATTAGGCATTTAGATTAATTAAGCCTCTTGAACTTTGGTCTTAAGACTAATTCAAGAGCACTCTCTGTCAGAGAGTTAAACTGTGTGCTCCAATAATCTTAAAATTTGCAACCCACACCCCCATAATAAATTTACCTTCTTTGGCTATCCAACACCCGTATGCTCTGCCAACCTAGAAAGGTTGGGCTAGTACTCAGAAAGGTGTTAGAGTTGTTAAGTTTTGATAACATAATAAAATTTTCACCCCACAACCAACGAACCGGCGTTGCTTTCGATAAATATTTGAAGTACTATTCTGCGAGGTGGAGCTGGAGTGCCATTGTTCATACTTTGGAGTAGTTAAGGAATTGGACACCTACTGCTTGATAACTAGAAGGTCCGTCAAATAACCATGAATAGTCACTAAAAATATTTCTTTCGGTTGGACGTATACCCTTGTTTCTTGACAGCCTAATAATCAAGACCATTAAAACTTTTTAATTTACCAAGATAAATTGCAAAACGTTCTCACAAACAGTTACTAAGACTTACATGTTCAGCATCCCCCAGCACTACACTCAATCATTTAATTCCTTTACCCATTGGATAAGGCACTGGTCCTTTAATTATTGAAATTTATCTATCCGTGGATGCTTTAATTTACAAGTCTTGATATACTGCTAAATCTTGTTTCGCAACATGGATTGCACTTTTTATCTCATGTCTATTATAAAATTGTGGATCTTTCAGAACTCCTAAACAACACTCATCCACGTCACCCCATACAAAACACACTTAAAACACATTGAGCCATAGTAAACTCTTTGTAGGGACTACCCCCCCTGGCTTCATTAGGAGTTATCCTAAATGGAGGAGCTGGGATTCAGGTGATAGTACCTAGCTCATTGCTTGCCCCCAAGGCCACACTTCTCCCACTTATAGTGAGGAGACAACTTTCGAAATATTTTTGCTGCTGGTGTGCATCTCGACGGACAACATCTTTGGTGCTGTTGCCGGGGACAAATATTTTTGTTCCTGGATGGCCTTAGTTTTTTCTAGTTGTTTTACTTTTTCGATAGATTCTTATATCTATCTAGCGACTCCACTGCCCTTTTTAGTTTTCCTTTTTTGGTATATTTTTAGTCAAATCACTCTAAAAAATTAGACTTGAATCCACCTGGAGACTCCATTGTCAGTAAACACCTCAAAGTATTCAACTAGAAGAAACTCTGAAGGTTTGCTCAATTTCATCCCTGAGCCTGAAAAGGTTTATAGGAGGAGACTGAGCAAACTTGCTTCTCGTAGAATTCTTGAATAACTTGGATCTCAGTCCATTTCTAACATCCATAGTCTTTTTATAGAAACTAACCTTGAAAACAATAATATCTGTTTTTCTGATACAATGGGTGATTTCTGTTGAGATATTGTAACTTCTAAGAATATTATATTTGTACTCTATTATTCCGGAGATGTTTCATTCCTCTGTGAAGATCTTATTGTATATCTGGAGATGTTTATTCCTTCGTCGAAATGTGGTAACTTGGGTTATTAGACTTCCCTAGTGGGGGTTGGCCCTATATGTGTTATGTGGGTCAAAGGGTTGTTAGACCACCCTAGTGGAGTCGGCCCAGTCAGTTGTAGCCGGGTGTTTAACCCAGTGGCAAAGTTGGGCCGACCTAGTTAATATAAAGTACAAGTCGGAGATGTGTATAAATAGAGGAGGTGTGTTCCTCATTTGACACACTTCCCTCACTTGAAATGTAGCGCACTTGTGAGAGAGAGGTCTTCTATGGAGGAGGAGGAGATCATGTCTTTGGTTTGCATATTTGTATATTGCTGGTCATCTATATTGAGGAAGCTTTGTTGGTTTTTCTACCCATGAGGGTTTCCCAGGATAAATCTGTGTCTCTTGTGTTTATGTTGTGCTTGTTGTTTCTTCAGTGATCCTGTATATGCTATTATTGTGAAATGGAATGTAATGCTGATATTTTATGTCTTAGCATATTGAATCTTAACATGGTATCAGAGCTAACCTGAAGGAAGGCAATGTATGGCACTTACGACACTTGCTTCACTTGCGACAATTTGAAGGTTAGGGTTTTGTATAGCAAAAACCAGTCATCGTGGAAATTTCGCTATAAATCCATTTTGGCGAAGGTTCGGGATCTGAAACCTTTACAGGTCATAGATGACATCCCTAGGTACCTTGTGTCCAAATGAAACTCTCATATTCATTATACTTTGTGAGTTATGATCAACACAAGTTAGGGTTTTTGCCTCTTCCAGATCTCAGTCATAATCAGGTGACCTTGAAAAAAAGGTCAGAACTTGGGCTAGGAAGCTCCAAATGAAATTTCATAAAATTTGACAGGTAGCACATAGACTCTACTATCTCAGGAAAACTTTTCAGAGGCCGACGTTGAACCAGTGACACGTGGCACTCCGTACAAGTTGCTCTCCTGTTTTATCCCATAAACAGGTCACGTTGCGAAACTTGGCATAACTCTCTCTCAGAAAATCCAATTGAGGTCAAACCTGTCGGGATGGAAAGATGATAGGTCAGGATATCACAAAAACAATTTTCATACCCTATGGATCGAAGAGTTTGGAGTTATAGCAGAAACAATCAGGTACATATTTCTATCAAAACAGAATTATTTTTGGAGCACCTTCATTCATGGCTTCCGTAATTTAGGGTTTTAGAGAAAGTTATAATTTTTGGAATCGGAGTCCACGACTGAATGCTACTCAGGAAAATCGAAATTTAGAGACCAATATTGAATTTTTTGGTTGGGTAGAAGATCGTGCTTGATCAAACCCCAGTTCAGGATTTTGATCGAAAAGATGGAAAATTAGGGCTTCAGCAAAAGTCGGAATTTTTTAAGTCTGTGACCACGGCTGGAAGCTCCTCAGAAAAATAAGAGTTTAGAGCCTTGGATCGAACCTTTTGATTGGACAGAAGGGTGGTCTTCATCAAACCCTAGTTCGGGATCCTGTCGAGAAGATCCAGAAGTTTCGAAGGCAATTTTGAGGGGTCAAATTTTGGAGATTTCAAAATTGAAGTATGCAAGTTTGATCAGCTCAGCAAGACACATCCTTCCATCCATTCAGAAGTGTGAAAGTCAAAGATTGAATTTTTAGGGTTTCTATAACAAACCCTGATCAAGCTCCAGATCAAGTTTCAGGGGGAGTTGAGGCTAAGGCCTTACATAATAAGACTACAAGAAATCTCGACAGGTATGACTTAAGGAGATACATGTACTTCTTGAAATCTGATTCTTGATTAAGTTCATAATATGTTTGTCTTCATATTATTTAGATTAGTACAATCTTGATTAATGTTAGAATTGTCTTATCACCCTAGTAAAAGTATGTGAATGATAGAAGACATGCATTGATTAGGGTTATATGATTGTACTAATGCACTATGGTGTTGTATGAGGTTGATGTTGTCTGCTAACAAGATACAGGTACATCACGAAAGACAAATCAAGCTCCATGACCATGACAACATGAAGACAAAGACTCCTCCATAATATTTGATCACATAGAAGTTCTATTTACGAGGTATGTATGGCTTTGTTCTATTATGCTTAACCTATGAGATATGCAGGTTCCAGTATAGGATCTCTAAATCATTGAAGAGAACAAAGAAGATATTGATTAGGTATGTTAGACATAACTAAGCAGGTATACTAATCCAGGTATGTTTTCCTATGAATCTTACCTTGTGTTAGGATCCCTTATATAAGTATACTTGGTATGATTAGATATGCTTATTCATAAAGTTAGTAATCAAAGGTTTATGCATATTATGTATCTTATCTTGATTAACCAGTAGAGGCCTATGATCAAACAAGAATATGCATGAGTAAAAGAAGACTTCCCTGAAACCTTGAATACTAATGTTTATTATCTATGATCATGACTTTACATATTCAAGATTATTTAGAATTATAATGTTTTGATAATATTGAGAATATACTAATGAATTTATGTTTGTGTGTGAGATCATGAGGATGACACTAGTGCACACTTGAGCATGCACAGTGGTACAGATTGAATAGAAGTTCAAAAGACATATAGAAGATCAAGCGGGAGGAAACCACACAAACATAAAAGATAAGTATTTGAGTTGTTATTTGAAATAGTAAATGATATTGCTTGTAATAAGTTGTATACATATTTGTATTCCTAGAATATATCATACTGAGTGTAAACATTCATATAGCATTGAACAGTATACTACTAATATGCATATGATTGGTAAATTGGACAAACATTCCATTGTTGCTTGTCTAGAATGAAACCTCTTTGCTGACATGCTGAGAACTGTGCACACTCTTGATAGTATGTTCTGGTAGAGATGGAAGGCATCTAGATAGCCATTGTATGCATACAAGATATGGAAAGTGTTGTTCCAAAGTATTGGTCAAGAGAGTTGCATAACTATGTAAATGATATCTTTATGCATAATAGGTTATCATGTCAATATGATTTCATGATTATGAAGTATTACTAATCATGTACTTAATTTTGATTTGTAGGAAGAATGATGAACACCGAACAAGTGATGGATGTTCAACAAGAAGATTTACAAATCAAACATAATATATAAGGCTCGTGGCTAAAAGATTCTCTTAGAAAGAAGAAAAGGATCATGACTAGATGTTTGCTCCAAGTGGCTAGATAAGACCATTCTCTTAATGGTGTAATTAAAGAAGAAGTGTGAATTAGGCTCTGTATGGGTACTTAGGATCGATAGTCATTTGATGAGCTTAATGATCACCATGGGTGATGTGGATCTCAACCTTTGCTACAAGGTTGAATATGGTTTCTATACACAGATGACATGGATGCAAGAAGGAACTCACCATGGAGTTCGAATGATCTCGAGGCTCATATCAATAGACCCATATGATGGGACATGGCACAGATAGATATGCAGAAGATCACTCAATGCAGAGTGTTAATGATGTTCAGTTACAGAGGAAGAATTGATAGTTTCTTGACAAGCTTGGGCTTTACCAAAAATCATGAAAAGAAAGAAGAAGATGGCTGTAGAAATGAAAATGAAAGATCTCAGATTGATGCATTACTTCCTAGTATGGCAAGGCTCAGAAGGAATCTTTCTCAGCCTGGGAAAGTATGCTGTGGAAATCTTGAGAAGAATTGACATGTTGGAATGTGAAGCCATGGCCACTCTCATGGGCTCCGACTTGAAGCTGTTAACTGCAACTCCTCAGAGTTAGTTGATGTGACTCTGTACATACACATTATTGGGTCGTTGATGTATATAACGAATACTAGGACAGATATATGCCTTGCTATGAACATCTTGAGTCAGTAGCTAGTGGAAACTAGATGTGTTCACTTGATAGTTGCAAAGCATGTGATGAGGTACCTAAAGGATACGATAGACTTTGATCTATGTTATCTTGGAGATCATGACTTCAGATGGCTACACAAATTTTGATTGGGAAGAAAGTGTATCAGACAGGAAGAGCACATCAAGAGGATGTTATTGTCTGGGATCAACCATGATCTCCTGGTTTAGCTAGAAGCAGTCTAGTGTGGCTCTCAGCACAAACGGAATATATGTCTGCTTGCTCTGCTAGTTGTGAAGCAGTATGGCTTCAGGATTGTTTGACTTAGAGATAAACCCAACTGTGATCCTATGTGACAAATAGAGTTGTATAAATATGGCAGAGAATCCAGTGTTCCATGATAAGTCAAAGCACATAGAGATCTGACATTTCTATATACAAGATATGGTGCAGAAAGGAACTATAAAGTTCAAATTTGTAACAAGTTTTCGATGTACTAACTAAACCTCTACCTCAAATGAACAAGTTACCTATGTACTAATCAAACCTCTACCTCAAATAAAGTTTGAGTACTTTTGAGACAATCTTGGTGTAGTTCAGAAGGACCCTCCTCGAAAGGGGGAGTGATGTGGTCACTTATGATGAGATTGCCTGCATCGACAGGGAGGTCGATGATGTGGATACCTATATTGGTGATGCCAACAGAGAGGTTGGTGGATAGTCCTTAGACAGGGTCTAAGTTGACAAGGGGATTACATCATCCTTGAACACATGTTCTAAAAGGATCCGTAGACATATGTCTCCTAGAAAGAAGAGGGATTGCATCATCCTTGAACACATGTTCTAAAAGGATCCGTAGACAGATGTCTTTGAAAATGAAGTCCGTAGTGGACAGGTGGGGATTGTATCGTCCCCGGACTTCAGTCCCTTGAATTGATCCATAGACAGATGTCTTCAAAAATGAAGTCTGCAGTGGACAGGTGGGGATTGTATCATCCCCAGACTTCAGTCCCTTGAATTGATCCGTAGACAAATGTCTTCGAAAATGAAGTCCATAGTGGACAGGTGGGGATTGTATCATCCCTGGACTTCAATCCCTTGAATTGATCCGTAGACAGATGTCTTCGAAAATGAAGTCCGTAGTGGATAGGTGGGGATTGTATTGTCCCCGGACTTCGGTCCCTTGAATTGATCCATAAACAGATGTCTTCAAAAATGAAGTCCGTAGTGGACAGGTGGGGATTGTATCGTCCCTGGACTTCAGTCCCTTGAATTGATCCGTAGACATGTGTCTCCGAGAATGAAGTCCTTAGTGGACAGGTGGGGATTGTATCGTCCCCGAACTTCGGTCCCTTGAATTGATCCGTAGACATGTGTCTCTGAGAATGAAGTCCTTAGTGGACAGGTGGGGATTGTATCGTCCCCGGACTTTGGTCCCTTGAATTGATCCGTAGACGTAGACGTATGTCTCCGAGAAGTGGAAAGGATTGTATCATCCTTAGGCATGATGAGGTGTCTTAAATGATCCATATACATAGACGTATGTCTCCGAGAAGTGGAGAGGATTGTATCATCCTTAGGCATGATGAGGTGTCTTAAAAGATCCGTAGACGTATGTCTCCAAGAAATGGAAAGGATTGTATCATCCTTAGGCATGATGAGGTGTCTTAAATGATCCGTAGATGTATGTCTCCGAGAATTGAATGATAGGACTGTATCATCCTTGGACCTCGGTTCAAAAGGTACGTGATAGGACTGTATCGTCCCTGGACATCGGTTCAAAAGGTACGTGATTTGGATTGTATCATCCCTAGGCATGATGAGGTGTCTTAAATGATCTGTAGATGTATGTGTCCGAGAAGTGGTCCTTAGACTTTGTCTAAGTTGACGAGTGGACTGCATCATCCCTAGACATGATGAGGTGTCTTAAATAGATCATGTGTGTTACAGGGTATGCTACTATTGTGTATAGTTTACTGATGAGGATACTTGTATTGATGAGGATACTTGTATTGATGTATTGATACTTGTATTGATGAGGATACTTGTATTGATGTATTGATACTTGTATTGATGAGGATATGCATTGATGAGGATACTTGTATGTATACTTGTATTGATGAGGATACTTGTATTGATGATGTGTATACTTGTATTGGTGTGGATACTAATCATGATGATCTAGATGGTGATGCTGTTGATCGTGATGCTCTAGATGACGATGATGATGATTGTGTGATGACAATGCTGATGATCGTGTGATGACGATGATAATGATCGTGTGATGACTATGCTAATGATCGTGCGATGACCATGTTGATGATCGTGTGATGACGATGCTGATGATCATGTGATGACGATACTAATGATTGTGTGATGACAATGCTGATGATCGTGTGATGATGATGCTGATGATCATGTGATGACGATGCTGATGATCGTGAGGATTTAGATGTTGATGTTGCTGTAACTGTTTGAGTGCTGCAAAAGATAAAGACTCAGTACTGAAGATGTTGATGTTCCAGTATTGAAGATGTTCCAGTAACTGGTTGAGTTATTGATGATGTTGATAAATCTTCCAATGATTTATAGATGTATCATGTTGATGACTCCTTTCTCCTGTAGATGTTGTTATAATATCCTTCTCGTTAAGGGGGAGTGTTGAGATATTGTAATTTCTAAGAATATTATATTTGTACTTTATTATTCCGGAGATGTTTCATTCCTCCTTGAAGATCTTATTGTATATCCGGAGATGTTTATTCCTCCGTCGGAGTGTGGTAACTTGGGTTATTAGACTTCCCTAGTGGGGGTCGGCCCTGTATGTGTTATGTGGGTTAAAGGGTTGTTAGATCACCCTAGTGGGGTCGGCCTAGTCAGTTGTAGTGGGGTGTTTAACCCAATTGCAAAGTTGGGGCCGACCTAGTTAATATAAAGTACAAGTCGGAGATGTGTATAAATAAAGGAGGTGTGTTCCTCATTTGACACACTTCCCTCACTTGAAATGTAGCGCACTTGTGAGAGAGAGGTCTGCTATGGAGGAGCAGGAGATCATGTCTTTGGTTTGCATCTTTGTATATTGTTGGTCATCTATATTGAGGAAGCTTTGCTGGGTTTTCTACCCCATGAGGGTTTCCTAGTATAAATCTGTGTCTCTTGTGTTTATGTTGTGCTTGTTGTTTCTTCAGTGATCCTGTATATGCTATTATTGTGAAATGGAATGTAATGCTAGTATTTTATGTCTTTGCATATTGAATCTTAACAATTTCTACTCACCCCTTGACATTACGCAGATAGCAGGTCAACTATATGACATTCCAGACAAGTCTATCAACAAACTTCCCACTTTCACTGGCACTAATGCCATTGCTGCTGCTTATCACCTCAAAGCCCTCTCAAAATGTATCAGTGGATATGTCAGAGATCCTGTCCACAAGCATGATGATGTATACATGAATCTATTCGCTTTGTCTTTAAATGGGGATGCTGGTGACTGGTTCATCGGCTTCCCGACCAACTCTTTTAGAACCTCTGATGCTTTCAATATTTCCTTCAACAACAAGTATGGGGACAAAAAGGAGCCTAGACATCAACTGGATGCCTTAACAAATATCAAAAGAAGTGAGATGGAAACCATGGAAGAGTTCAATAAGAATTTCACCGAATTATCCAATGCAAACCCACAGAGTACAAACCAACTCCACAAACCATATTGATTTATTATATTGAAGATTTAAGTGGGGAAATGCAATATGAACTCAGAGATAAATAGCCCACCACTCTTTTACAAGCATAGTGAATGGCAACTAAGATAGATAAGAACATGCAGTCTTCCGGTAGATCAAATCTTCATGGTTATTCAAGAGCTCAAACTCCTTTGAAAACAACTGAACATAAAGAGAAGGATCCTGTGTCTGCTATAAAAGATTCATATGAGAAAAAGATGATGGATATGTGTGAAAGAATGGAAAAGGCTGAAGCTAAACACCTTGCTCAAATGAAAGAAATTCAAAACAGGGTGATAACCATGGAAAGAACACAAACTCAACCTACTCCTGGAACTTTTCCTACCAAACCAACTTGGCAAAGAAAGCCTCCCAACCATGAATAGAGGCCTCCTCATTAACTAGAGGCTACTAACATGGTTGAGCGTTACAAGCCATTTTGTAGGGCATGCAAAGACTTCCTTGAGGAATCTGGTTTCTCCTATGCATGTTGTGTTCAAAAGCATGGTCATCCAGAAGGTTGTGGTCCTAGTACATCAATAAGCGAGCCTGAATTCATTAATAATGTGGGTCACATCCGTGGCATTCCCAGGGTTGAACCTTATACACCATTTTGTAGGGCATGCCAAGAATTCCATAAAGAAGACACTTGTCATCTTGCATGCTATATCCAAAAGCATGGTTTTTTTGAAGTTTTTGTTGATCAGTCTTCATCAAGTGAGCCTGAGTGCATGAACTATGTAGGTGATATTTATGATATTCCCGAAGAGAGATGGAACCAGTTGGCTCAACCTATTACAGAAAGTATGACTTTTTTCCATCAAATCCTTGATGATACCATCAAAGAAGCTTATCAAAGACCGAACTCTATTAAAGACCCTCCTCACACCACTGAAACAAAAGACATTTATGAGTGGGAAGTTTTTCAAGACTACTTCAGTGATGATGAACGTGCATGTACTTCTGATCCGTCTCTAGAGGAAACCATTACAAAGATTGACACTCATGAGGAAATCCATGAAGTTTGTAATATATGTGATGACACTCCCATTTGTTCTCGACATGGCAGTGAGTATTCGAAAAGTTGGGTCCCTTGTGATATCTTTGAAACCCATTTGTTTGAAGAGGATTGTTATGAAGTTAAGGAGGATAGGCATAGCTTGAAGGATGACATAAGTGATGATGAATCCATCATGTATGAAATAGATGTTGGTAATGATGAATGGACCTTTTTAGAAAACCCTATCTATGCCATATCTGAAGAAGTTAATAATGAACAAAATTCCTTTGGATATTTTGTTAACCCAATTTATGAGCATAAGGATACATGTGGCTAGGAATATGGTAAAATTCATGAAGACTCCCCCATATTTGACAAAAATGTGGATTTTGAACAGTTGAACATAGAGGAAGAGCATGCTATTTTTTCATATAAGTAGTTAGAGCCACACATGAGCATCAGCAGCAATGATATAGAGAAGCAGTACAATGAAGGACCGGATTGGGTAAAGTCAGTTGAGCATATATATCATCCATTGGAAATCCCTTGTATATTAGAGCAATTCGAGGCTTGCACTTTCATAGAAAATTATTTTCGAAAGAGCCTTTCAGATCAGTGTGATGAGATACCGGAACTACCTTGTCATCCTGAATTTCTTAATCCCATCCTATTCTAGATAGGGCATGCCTACAGGAGGACTTACTATATTGGGAAGCACTTCAAATATTTATTACATACTTATGATTCCCCATCCAGCCCTCCCATTCAGAAGATCCAAGCAGGTTTGCACTTTCTAAAAAGCATGCCCTTGCTCTGGCTGGTAACCAGAGACAAGGTAAAGAATTGTTTTTACATTGATTACATGCTTAAATGGTTACATTGGATTTCTGATTATACTTAACCTGTTCTTTTTGTATTATGTTAGAATAGGAAAGAACAAAGTTTACTTCCTGCATTTAAATTTCTTAGATTTTATTTTCAAAATAAAATATAGTTGGTTTTTCATAGCACATGTGCTATTGAGGGTTTTTTGTCAAGTTGAGATGTTTTTACAGGCTATATAAAACCAGAGATTCTGGTGTTCTCATATCCTCTCCTTGCATGATTTCCAAATCGAGCACACGTCCCGCAGTTGGAGCCAGATGGTATCACCATTTTTCTACCATAGTTGGATTATCTGAAGAGCCACCATTTGACAAGCACCATGGGTGTTTGTGTTCTAGTGTATCAGATGATCCATCCTTTATGCCTAGCCAGTTTTGGCTAATCAGTTTTGTTTTTCAGTTGACATGACCATGGCCCCATGGGGTTTGTAATAAGTGTGCTAGTAGGATTTTTTGAGTGGCTTGGTCCCCCGTGACTTGGTTATGCAACTAAGGTATCCCAAGGAGTTTTTTCCCTTGTCAATTATGCTTTGCCTATAGCCGAGAAATAATCGACGAGGTTTTCTCCCGCTTCCTCCAAAGCTGGGATGCCCAATTTTGAAAATTTGAGCCTTGGGGGATTATTAGAGTCCAACTAATGTATATAAGCCTACTAGACACTATTAGAATAGGTTTTGGTCATGTCCTAAGTCTCTAGGACCCTTAGAAAAAATTTCGAAAAAATTTTACTGGGTCCGTCAAATTTGGGTTTTTAAATTATTTTTTAAATTTTAATAAATTTTTCCATAGTTTAAATGGAAAATTTTCAATTTGTAATATGTCAGTCATCTGGGATCCGAATTCAGTGATTGAAGGCTCCAGACTTAAGCCAAAAATCATTCATGATCCCCAGAGTAGTTTATCCTAAGTTTCGAATGTCAATTCAGCCTCATAATCAGTAATTTCTCAAAAAACTCATTTACAGAGAAATTATTGATTAAAAATAATAAAATTGAATATTTTGGAGATATCCAAATCTCTCCAAAATATACCAATTTGAATAAAATAAAAGGCTAATTGACATGGCACTAGGCTGTTAATATTTAATATGAAAAGACATGAAATAGCAGCATTACATTCCATTTCACAATAATAGCATATACAGGATCACTGAAGAAACAACAAGCATAGCATAAACACAAGAGACACAGATTTATCCTGGGAAACCCTCATGGGGTAGAAAACCCAACAAAGCTTCCTCAATATAGATGACCAGCAGTATACAAAGATGCAAACCAAAGACATGATCTCCTCCTCCACCATAGCAGACCTCTCCTCCACAAGTGCGCCTCTCTCAAGTGAGTGAGTGTGTTAAATGAGGAACACACATCCTCTATTTATACACTACTCCGACTTATCTTTTACACAAAACATGTAGGCTCGTATTTAACCAATAGGTTAAATACCCCACTACAACTGACTGGGCCGACCCCTCTAGGGTGGTCTAATAACCCTTTGACCCACATAACACATACAGGGCCGACCCCCACTAGGGAAGTCTAATAACCCAAGTTACCACATTCCGACGGAGGAATAAACATCTCTGGATATATAATAAGATCTTCACGAAGGATGAAACATCTCCGGAATAATAAAGTACAAATATAATATTCTTTGAAGTTACAATATCTCAACACTCCCCCTTAACGAGAAGGATATTATAACAGCATCTGCATGAGCAAGGAGTCATCAACATCATACATGATACATCTATAAATCATTGGAAGCTTTCTCAACATCATCAGTAACTCAACCAGTTACTGGAACATCAACATCTTCAGTACTGAGTCTTTATCTTCTGCGGCACTCAAACAGCTACAACAACATCAATATCTGAATCCTCATGATCATCAGCATCGTCATCACACGATCATCAGCATCGTCATCACACGATCAACATCGTCATCTAGATCCACATGATCAACATCGTCACATCATCTCGATCTACAACATCTGGTTCATCACAATCTACAACATTTGGATCATCTCGATCTATAACATCTGGTTCATCACGATCTACAGCATCTAGATCATCTCGATCTATAACATCTGGATCATCGCGATCTACAGCATCTGGATCATCTCGATCTACAGCATCTGGATCATCTCGATCTATAGCATCTGGATCATCACGATCTACAGCATCTGGATCATCTCAATCTAGAATATCTGGATCATCTCGATCTATAGCATCTGGATCATCACGATCTACAGCATCTGGATCATCACGATCTACAGCATCTGGATCATCTCGATCTAGAATATCTGGATCATCTCGATCTACAGCATCTGGATCATCACGATCTACAGCATATGGATCATCTCGATCTATAGCATCTGGATCATCTCGATCTACAGCATCTGGATCATCACGATCTACAGCATCTGGATCATCTCGGTCTACAGCATCGTCATCTAGATCAGCACGATCAGCAGCATCGTCATCTAGATCATCACGATCAACAACATCGTCATCTAGATCATCACGATCAGCAGCATCATCATCTAGATCATCACGATCAGCAGCATCGTCATCTAGATCATCACGATCAGTAGCATCGTCATCTATATCATCACGGTCAGCAACATCGTCATCTAAATCATCACGATCAGCAGCATCGTCATCTAGATCATCACGATCAGCAGCATCGTCAATACAAGTATAAATATCATTAATACAAGTATCTTCATCAATACAAGTATACACATCATCAATACAAGTATCCTCATCAATACAAGTATACATATCATCAATACAAGTATACACATCATCAATACAAGTATCCTCATCAATACAAGTATACACAATAGCAACATACCCTGCAACACACATGATCCAATTACGGGATGGTCAATCCCTCTCACTTTAGGACATCTCACCATGTCTAGGGACGATGTAATCCCAATCTATTTACAGGATGATTAGTCCTTATCACTTTAAGACATCTCACCATGTCTAGGGACGAGGCAATCCCAATCTATTTACAGGATGATTAGTCCTTATCACAATCACATTTAAGACTATCCTTCCTTTCGGAATTACTGGATTTACTGTTTAAGGATGATTAGTACAAACACAATCACATTTAAGATTATCCTTCCTTTTGGAATTACTGGATTTACTATCTAAGGATGATTAATCCAATCACAATCACATTTAAGACTATCCTTCCTTTCGGAATTAATGGATTTACTGTCTAAGGATGATTAGTCCAATCACAATCACATTTAAGACTATCCTTCCTTTCGGAATTACTGGATTTTACTGTCTACGGATGATTAGTCCAATCAAAATCACATTTAAGACTATCCTTCCTTTCGGAATGACTGGATTTACTGTCTAAGGATGATTAATCCAATCATGTGCATTTTGAACCAAGGTCCAGGGACGATGCAGTCCTATCTTCTATTCTCGGAGACACCTGTCTACAGCTCACTTTAGGACTGAAGTCCAGGGATGATTCAATCCTTTTTCTTTCTCGGAGGCATCTGTCTACAACTCACTTTAGAACTTGAGTTCAAGGATGATGCAATCCTATCATGTCCACCAAGGACTTCATTCTCGGAGACATCATGTCTACGGCTCTCTTCAGGATTATGCAATCCTATTCTGTCCACCAAGGACTTCATTCTCGGAGACATCATGTCTACGGCTCTTTTCAGGATGATGCAATCCTATTCTGTCCACCAAGGACTTCATTCTCAGAGACATCATGTCTACAGCTCCTTTAACAACACGTGTTCATGGATGATGCAATCCCTCTTCTTTCTCGGAGACATATGTCTATGGATCCTTTTAGAACATGTGTTCAAGGATGATGCAATCCCCTCATCAACTTAGACCCTGTCTGAGGACCATCCACCAACCTCTCTGTCGGCATCACCAATATAGGTATCCACATCATCGACCTCACTGTCGATGTAGGCAATCTCGTCATAAGTGATCACATCACTCCCCCTTTCAAGGAGGGTCCTTCTAAATTATATTAAGTTTTTCTTGGAAAACTTTACTTGAGGTAGAGGTTTGGTTAGTACATTGGTAACTTGTTACAAATTCGAACATTAATTCCTTTCTGCACCATATCTTGTATATAGAAATGTCAGATCTCTATGTGCTTTGACTTATCATGGAACACTGGATTCTCTGCCATTTTGGTACAACTCTGTTTGTCACATAGGATCACAGTTGGGTCTATCTCTAAGTCAAACAATCTTGAAGCCATACTGCTTCATAACTTAGCAGAGCAAGCAGCCATATATTCTGCTTGTGCTAAGAGCCACACTAGATTGTTTCCTACTAAACCACAAGATCATGGCTGATCCTAGACAATAACATCCTCTCAATGTGTTCTTCCTGTTTGATACACTTCCTGCCCAATCAACATCTGTGTAGCCATATGAAGTCATGATCTCCAAGATAACATAGATCAAAGTCTATTGTACCCTTTAGGTACCGCATCACATGATTTGCAACTTATCAGGTGAACACATCTAGTTTCCATTAGATACTGACTCAAGGTGTTCATAGCAAAGCATATATCTGACCTAGTATTCGTTAGATACATCAATGACCCAATAAATGTTTCTGTACAGATTTATATCCACTAACTCTGATGAGTCATCCACTAACAGCTTCAAGTTGGAATCCATGAGAGTGGCCATTCCAACACATCAAGTCTTCTCAAGATTTCTCAGCATCCTTTCCATGTTTGAGAAAGATTCCTTCTGAGCCTTTCCATACTTCTAGACCTAGAAAGTAATGCATCAATATGAGATCTTTCATTTTCATTTCTGTACCCATCTATCTGTGCCATCTCTCATCAGATGGGTCTACTGATATGAGCCTCAACATCATTCAAACTCTGTGGTGAGTTCCTTCTTGCATCCATGTCATATGTGTATAGAAGCCATATTCAACCTTGTAGCAAAGGTTGAGATCCACATCACCCATGGTGATCATTAAGCTCATCAATTGATTATCGATCCGGGGAACCCATACAGAACCTGATTCACACTTCTTCTTTAATTACACCATTAAGAGAATGGTCTTATCTAGCAACTTGGAGCATATCTAGCCACTTGGAGCAAACATCTCATCATGATTCTCTTCCTCTTTCTAAGAGAATCTTCTAGCCACAAGCCTTCTATAGTGTGTTTTATTTGTAAATCCTTTTGTTGAACATCCATCGCTTGTTCAGTGTTCATCATTCATCATGATCTTTCCTACAAATCAAAATTAAGTACATGATTAGTAATACTTCATAATCATCAAATCATATTGACATGATAACCTATTATGCATACAGATATCATTTACATAGTTATGCAACTATTTTGACCAATACTTTGGCACAACACTTTCCCATATCCTGTATGCATACAGTGGCTATCTAGATGCCTTCCATCTCTACACGAACATACTATCGAGAGTGTGCACAGCTCTCAGCATGTCAGCAAAGAGGTTTCATTCTAGACAAGCAACAATGGAATGTTTGTCCAACTTACCAATCATATGCATATTAGTAGTATATTGTTCAATGCTCTATGAATGTTTACACTCAGCATGATATATTCTAGGAATACAAATATGCATACAAGCAATATCATTTACTATTTCAAATAACAACTCAAATACTTATCTTTTATGCTTGTGTGGTTGCCTCCCGCTTGATCTTCTATATGTCTTTTGAACTTCTATTCATTCTGTACCACTTTGCATGCTCAAGTGTGCACTAGTGTCATCCTCATGATCTCATACACAAACATACATTCATTAGTATATTCTCAAAACATTCTAATTCTAAATAATCTTGAATATGTATAGTCATGATCATTAGTATTCAGGGTTTCAAGGAAGTCTTCTTTTACTCATGCATATTCTTGTTTGATCATAGTACTCTTCTGGTTAATTAAATCATCAAGACATAATATGCATAAACCCCTGATTACTAACTTTATGAATAAGCATAACCAATCATACCAAGTATACTTATATAAGGGATCCTAACACAAGGTAAGATTCTAACTTGTCATAGGAAAACATACCTGGATTAGTATACCTGCTTAGTTATGTACATCATACCTAAACAATCTCTTCAATGATTTAGAGATCCTGCCCTAGAACCTGCATGTCTCATAGGTTAAGCATAATATAACAAAGTCATACATACCTCGTAAGTAGAACAAATATTATGGATGAGTCTTTGTCTTCATGTTGTCATGGTCATGGAACTTGATTTGTCATTTGTGATGTACCTGTATCTTGTTAGCAGACAGCATCAACCTCACACAACACTATAATGCATTAGTACAATCATATAGCCCTAATCAATGAATGTCTTGATCATTCACATGCATTCATACTGTTACTAGGGTGATAAGACAATTCTAACATTAATCAAGATTGTACTAATAAATAATATGAAGACAAACAAATCATGAACTTAATCAAGAATCAGATTTCAAGACATACCTGAACCTCCTTAAGTCATACCTGTCGAGACTTCTTGTAGTCTTCTTATGTAAGGCCTTAGCCTCAACTCCCCCTGAAACTTGATCTGGAGCTTGATCAGGGTTTGCTAGAGAAACCCTAAAAGTTCAATCTTTGGCTTTCACACTTCTGAATGGATGGAAGGATGTGTCTTGCTGAGCTGATCAAACTAGCATACTTCAATTTTGAAATCTCCAAAATTTGACCCCTCAAAATTGCCTTCGAAACTTCTGGATCTTCTGGATAGGAACCCAAACTAGGGTTTGATGAAGCCCACCCTTCTATCCAATCAAAAGGTTCGATCCAAGGCTCTAAAATCTTATTTTTCTGAGGAGCTTCCAATCGTGGTTACAGACTTCAAAAATTCCAACTTTTGCTGAAGCCCTAATTTTCCATCTTTCCGATCAAAATCCCGAACTGGGGTTTGATCAAGCCCGGTCTTCTACCAAACCAAAAAATTCGATCTTGGTCTCTAAATTTTGATTTTCCTGAGTAGCATTCAGCCGTGGATTCCAATTCCAAAGATTCTAACTTTCTCCGAAACCCTAAATTCCGGAAGCCATGAATGAAGGTGCTCCAAAAATAATTCTGTTTTGACAGAAATATGTACCTGATTGTTTCTGCTGTAAATCTGAAATTTTTGCTCCACAGGGTCTAAATACGTTTTTTGTGATATCCTGACCTATCATCTTTCCAACTCAACAGGTCTGACCTCAATTGGATTTTCTAAGAGATATTTATGCCAAGTGTCGCAATGTGACCTGTTTATGGGATAAAACAGGAGAGCGAACTTGTATGGTGTTCCACGTGTCACTAGTTCAACTTCGGCCTCTGAAAAACTTTTCTAAGATAGTAAAGTCTATGTAATACCTGTCAAGTTTTACGAAATTTCATTTGGAGCTTCCTATCCCAAGTTATGCCAAGTGTCGCAACATGACCTGTTTATGGGATAAAACAGGAGAGCAAACTTGTACGGTGTGTCACGTGTCATTGGTTCACTTTCGGCCTCTGAAAAAGGTTTCCTAAGATATTACAGTCTATGTACTACATCTCACTTTTTACAAAATTTCATTTGGATCTTCCTAGCCCAAGTTGTGACCTTTTTTCCTAGGTCACCTGATTTTGACTGAGATCTGGAAGAGGCAGAAACCCTAACTTGTACTGATCATAACTTACAAAGTACAACGAATCTGAGGGTTCCCTTTGGACACAAGATACCTGGAGATTTTATCTACGACCTTTAAAGGTTTCATATCCTGAACCTTCTCCAAAATGGATTTATGGAGAATGTTCCACGATGACTGGTTTTTGCTATATAAAACCCTAACCTTCAAATTGTCGTAAGTAAAGCAAGTGTCATAAGTGTCATACCTTGCCTTCCTTCAGGTTAGCTCTGATACCATGTTAATATTTAATATGCAAAGACATGAAATAGCAGCATTACATTCCATTTCACAATAATAGCATATACAGGATCACTGAAGAAACAACAAGCATAACATAAACACAAGAGACACAGATTTATCCTGGGAAACCCTCATGGGGTAGAAAACCTAGCAAAGCTTCCTCAATATAGATGACCAGCAATATTCAAAGATGCAAACCAAAGACATGATCTCCTCCTCCACCATAGCAGACCTCTCCTCCACAAGTGCGCCTCTCTCAAGTGAGTGAGTGTGTTAAATGAGGAACACACCTCCTCTATTTATACACTACTCCGACTTATCTTTTACACAAAACATGTAGGCTTGTATTTAACCAATAGGTTAAATACCCCACTACAACTAACTGGGCCGACCCCTCTAGGGTGGTCTAATAACCCTTTGACCCACATAACACATACAGGGCCGACCCCCACTAGGGAAGTCTAATAACCCAAGTTACCACATTCCAACGGAGGAATAAACATCTCCGGATATACAATAAGATCTTCACGGAGGAATGAAACATCTTCGGAATAATAAAGTACAAATATAATATTCTTTGAAGTTACAATATCTCAACATAGGCATTGATCAAGATTCCAATCATCTCATTCATCATTCAGTCAACTATCCAATCACTAAAAGAGATCTCCTTAAGGCAAATTCGCCCTCCTTCAATTGAAAGTCGAGTTTGACATATGGCAGTGGAAGAATGGGTGGTTGAGTTGCATTAAATTTTATGGTAGGAACCCTCCTTAACTCATGCAATCATGAGGCTTGGCTCCTTTGATAACTCGATTTCATATCCCACAAATTACTCATCCCACTCATTGATATGCTCACTCAACCTTCACATCAATCTAGGCCTTGAGCTCGAATACTACACATGGCATGATTTTGTTGGATGTTGAAGCTTCCAAGAAGGGAATGGGGGGCGCCTTGCCTAGGTGGAGGCCACCTCCCCATCCACATAGACCTTGAACTCGAGCTTTGTGCTGGTTGGCACTCCAAGCCAAGTGTTGATAGGATTTTAGACATAGATATGATTGGAATTCGAATTGTGTCAAGCCATTGGCTCTCTTCTCTATGCCAATTCGAATTAGGGTAGAGGATGCTCTTGTTTTGTTATATAATGAGGCTTTCTTTCCTCATTCCTCATGGACTTTTAGCAAAGAAACTCTGGAGGAATTGTAACTTGTTTATCATTTAATAAAGTTGTGACTTTGGAGGTCAAATTTTGGAGGCTCTTGGTGGCCATACATCATCTTAAATCCAAGGTGATATTGTGTATTACTTATATGCTTAGGAATCTCAAGTTTTGGATTTATATTTCTAGAAGGCTAACAATCTAGCACATGCAATTATAAGTCTATTCTTTTCGCTTGAGCATATTTGTCTTGCAAGTATCTTCCAAGGTATAAGATCTTTTGTAGGTACATCTTCACTCTGCTTGTGTCCAAAGGAATTTCAACCTTATAAGCTTAAGAACAAGGAGATCTTGCTTCATCCATCAAAGTTTTCAAACAAATTTATTTATTGGTTACTAGATCTACCCATCCAAAATGTGGATTTCCAAGCTATTACATCCTCCAAGTTTGAGATCATTGCCTAGTTTGCCTTTGTTTTCGGTTTTCTTGGTTCTTGCCTTCTTGTTTTCCTTTTCAAGTCCATTTACATCCTACTTCTTCTTCCTTTCGCCCTTCCTCATTCCAAAGCCCTCCTCTCATCTCCTTCTCCCCTTCTTACATTCGTCCCCCTCTTCCATTAGCATTCGTCCTTCTTCTTTCTTTTCTCCTTTTTCTCCTCTCGTCCACCTCCATTTAGGGTCTCTTCCTCCCTTTGTTTTCCTGCTTTCCCCCTCTCATCCTTGTCCAAAAAGAGCCCTAAAAACACAACCAAAAACAAAACAAAAGCTTGTTAGAGTTAGTTTCATTTTGTAGCTTGTTAGTAGTTAGATATTGCATTTCTCATTCTAGGTTTTACATGTAGTTTACTTCTTTGCATTTTGAGATCTATCATTAGAGAAAATGTAAAATTTGCATGACAAATATTTCATCTTTAGATCTTTTTTCTAGAATTTTAGGCATTGGTTTGTTTGCTAGTCCGTTTCTCTTTTTTTTAAATTTGAAATTGAATCTCATACCATTTTGCACTTTAGGTCTCATTTTGCAAGTTTAGGCATAGTTAGTTTCAAAGTTTGTTTTATTTTTCTAATGTTAATGGGTGCATTGTTGAATGTTTACTAAGCTTGTGTAGGTTGCGTTGGAAGAGAAGAAATACTTGTGAAGACAAGACTCAAATAAGATCAAGATCGTAATCAAGGAGAAGACTTGAACCAATAAGAGAATTATAGAACCACTCTCGTTTGTATTAGCCATTAAGGGCTCATAAAATTTTGTTTCTATAGTTGTTTTATTTCTCTCAAAAAGACCTTTCAAGGGTTTTATTCCCAAAGGAATTTGTAACTCAGTTAATAAAAAGGCTAGGTAGGATAAGGCCTCCCATATATTGTTCATCCTTCCCCATTTGGGGAAGTTTGTTTCATGCATGCTTTAGTTAGTTTTGCTTCAAGTTTTCTATATTAGAGTTTATTTTATGTACTTAGATTAACTCTCTTCGAAGTCTTGACTTGAGATAGTAACCTTGGGATTTCATCCCAAGTGCCACATAGTCTTGTGGCTACTTCTCTCTCCCCGTTAGCATCCTTGCGGACATCCAGCTAGCTGGAAGGTTTTCGGGACTAGCGGTTCTAGTGGTCACCTTGTTCAGAGGTTCATCTCACCTTGTTTATTTTTCTTAGGTTAGTTTAAGTTTTGGTCGAATAGTTTAATTTCATTTTTGTAGAATACTAGTTGTTGAAGTAGTTTGATTTTATAAGTAGTAGCATTTGTCTTTCATTTTTTCATCTTATTGAGCTATCATATGTGTTCATGTTTACAAACTGCCTCTATTTTAACAACGAAAAAATCCTCTTGAACTTGTGATAACCCAAGTCAAGAGTACTCTCTATCAGAGAGCATATTAATTTTGCATTCCCCTTGCATTAGGCATTTAGACTAATTAAGCCTCTTGAACTTTGGTCTTAAGACTAAGTCAAGAGAACTCTCTATCAGAGAGTTAAACTGTGTGCTCCAATAATCTTAAAATTTGCAACCCACACCCCCATAATAAATTTACCTTCTTTGGCTATCCAACACTCGTATGCTCTACCAACCTAAAAAGGTTGGGCTAGTACTCAGAAAGGTGTTAGATTTATTAAGTTTTGATAACATAATAAAATTTTCATCCCACAACCAACGAACCAGCGTTGCTTTCAATAAACATTTGAAGTACTATTTTGGGAGGTGGAGCCGGAGTGTTGTTGTTCAGAATTTGGAGTAGTTAAGGCATTGGACACTTACTCCTTGATAACTGGACGGTCCGTCAGATCACCGTGAATAGTCACTAAAAATATTTCTTTCGGTTGGACGTATACCCTTGTTTCTTGACAGCCTAATAATCAAGACCATTAAAACTTATTAATTTACCAAGATAAATTGCAAAACGTTCTCACAAACAGTTACTAAGACTTACATGTTCAGCATCCCCCAGCACTACACTCAATCATTTGATTCCTTTACCCATTGGATAAGGCACTAGTCCTTTAATTATTGAAATTTATCTATCTGTGGATGCTTTAATTTACAAGTCTTTATATAATGCTAAATCTTGTTTCGCAATGTGGATTGCACTTTTTATCTCGTGTCTATTATAAAATTGTGGATCTTTTAGAACTCCTAAATAACACTCATCCGCATCACCCCATACAAAAAACACTTAAAACACATTGAGCCAAAGTAAACTCTTTGTAGGGACTACCCCCCTTGGCTTCATTAGGAGTTATCCTAAACGGAGGACTTTGGATTCAGGTGACAGTACCTGGCTCATTGCTTGCCCCCAAGGCCACACTTCTCCCCCTTATAGCGAGGAGACAGCTTTCGAAAGATTTTTGCTGCTGGTGTGCATCTCGACAGACAACAAGAGGCATTACAAATTTTTACCTGCAGATATCCTCTTTGCTAACTCCTTCTTAGGATTATCCATCGATAGTTCATCCCATTGATCTATGTACATCTGGTCACAAATGTAACCATCATCATCTCTTGGTAGGCCTCCATCAACGTAAAGGACTTCTTCTTCCTCATATAACTCAAAGCCTTAATCTTCCATGATTGTATCTAGTTTTATAACTGAAACTTGGAAATAGTTCTGAGATATTTCTTCATCTAAGAGCCAAGGAAAGTGCTCAGGTACCACTTTAATTTACCAACTCAGGTTAGTGATACAAAAACTCTATATTTCACATAATGGATTAATGCAGTGTTTGCATGAGCTAGATTGGTTGAGGATCGGCTAGAACAAAAGCTTTGGGTGGAAGTGAAGCTCTATAATGCCCGTCTCAGTACCTTAACTGTTTAGAATAATGAGGTACTAGTTTTGAAATGAACCGGCTAAGTAAAACACCAACCATTTGAATTTACTTTGAAAATGCTTGAACGACAGTTATAGAAACTATTACTCAACTGATTGAGATAGAATGACTAAATGTTAGATATGCTCGACTGATTGAGATAGAATGACTAAATGTTGGATATGCTCGACTGATTGAGATAGAATGATTGAATGTTAGATATGCTCAACTGATTGAGATAGAACGACTTAATGTTAGATATGCTCGACTAATTGAGATAGAATGACTAAATGTTAGATATGCTCGACTGATTGAGATAGGATGACTGAATGTTACATATGCTCGACTGATTGAGATAGAATGATTAATGATAGATATGATTTACTGATTGAGAGAAAAGGATGAATGAAATATATACTCGAATGACTGAGATATTATGATGGATGATGAAATATTTCATAGTGCAGCGCTACTAATGTGCGCTTGAGTGTGTGTGTGTGTGCAGTGGCAGTTAAGATGATTTACCAACTGTCCCACAATTGAATTATAGGAGTCGTAAGAATGGAAAGAACACATAGGGGTACGACGACTGACTGTCGAACCTGGATTAGTAATCCACGCATGGGTGAAGCCGTTTCAGCTCACCTGGGGAAGCGTATACCATACGAGCAAGGCCATGATGATTTGGTCACATACGATGAGTTGAGGAGTGCGCAATAAGGAGAGCCTTATCCCTCAACATCCCTTAGTCTCCAAGGAGCGTAGTTGAGAGATCGCGGTAATGGTTCCCGGTCGCTACATAGTACTCCCCATAAGAAGGAAGAAATGAAACTGTCATAAGGGCCCACTGAAGAGGTACCTAGACAAGAACGAGAGGAAGAAAATTAATCAATGGTATAAATGAAAATTTCACATAAGATTTAAGAAATACAGAGATTTAAGATTTAATGAAAATTTATTAACTTGAAAAATAATTGAAGAGATTGATTTTATTCAATATTAAAGTTGATTAATTATGCTGATTGAAAAAGATTAATGTAACATCCCAAAATTTCAGAAAAATTCAAAATTTTTGATAACAACATTAATTATGATAATAATAATTGCGGAAATAATAATTAAGATTATGATAGCATTAATTGTAAAGTTGTTAGTACTAAATATGCTTTAATTTCTATTTAGCAGCAATATGACAATGACAGTTTTAATAAAGTAATTAATGAACATGATAATGATGACAAATGAATTAAACAGATTGGGAATATGATGCGACACTTTTTATTTTGCAAAGATACTAACAGTTTGACCTTTGATGCACAAGGGTGTCCTACGAGGTACCCTGGAGCTTACTTAGCTGCAATGCTAAAGCAAATTGAATTTTCTACTGTGCAGACGACAGGTAAGAGCGAATTACGTGTATAGTTCAGTTTCAACGTCATAATTAAATAAAATGTTATAAATTCTATTGTGACTCACCAAAATTGTGTAGGTATGGATTTCATAACTATAATTATTGGTTTTCAGATGTATGTCTTACAACTCCATAAAAAAAATGAGTCGTCTATGTATGTCATCCCGCTGATAGTTTTATCACTGTAATTCTTGTTGTTGTCATAGTTGGCTTTGTTGTCGTCTTAAGATAACTCATACCTGTACCGTATTAGTGTTATGATTTTATTGCTACACGTCATATGCATTGTGATAAGAGTCAAGGTATGAAGTTCAAGACCAAAGCATGATTTTATACTTGTTGCAAACATTGGTCTCATTAACAAAATAAAAGTTGTAAACCCTACATTAAAATGACCTTTGTAAAAGGGATAATAGAACTTATGGTTATTCTACTAACCATACCATTTTTATTGTTTGAAAACCTATATAGTAATTTATAATGGCAACTATTCTTAAAATAAATTTATATATGAAAGTTTGCAATATTTCAAATGTTATGAAATTGCAATATTATGGTTGTCATATATAAAAGTTCACCATATCGAAATAATATGAGATTCGGTTTTAATACATGGCTTAGACTTAAGCCTTGATACTTTAATTTGAAATCATATAGTTAGAACCTATATCCACTATGCAAACAATGTTTTGAGTTTAAATAAAGTCCTATGTGAAGGTTTTGAATATCCAATGGAGCTATAATGTAAGACTCGATGACACTGACATGCAATGAATGTTGACAGGGTGACGAGTGTTGGTTCATTAATATGACATGATTGTTGAGCTATCAGGAAGATTGTCCTTCGATTATGCATTAATAACTTGGGTCGACTCCCAGTTGACAGGGATTTGCTAGCGATCCACGTATTAAGAAATCGATGTAATCGATTCTGTAATTGCCAATGTGTAATGGTTAAGTGTTTTGTATCACTTTCGAACTGGTTGTTGATCGGTCCTCTCTGTGCCATAGTGGCATTGCCAAGCTGGTACTGAGGAGTGGAGCATTAATTGTAATTGTTGCTTGTCTCAATGCTATTTCGTTGGCACAATTGTGATCGTTGATGAAAATGAGTTTGGACCGTTAGATTGTAACCCTAGCTTCTGTCATTGAGTTGGTTTATGAATTGGAATGTGGTTTATTGTTTCTATTGTTGTTCGGTCTGTATGGCCGATAGGATGCCAAAAATTCTAGGGTTAGCAAGATGTAGGAGGTTTCGACCTCGAGTCTCGTAGATAGGTTTTGAGTTGTAGGTTCTAAACCATTGTATGGCGTTGTAATTTAAGAATTGGGTCTTCTGGTTCGGAATGATATCGAGTTAATGTTTAATCTTTTCATTTTTAGAAGAGGAGTGAAAGATACACCCTGGTGTAAATGGACGGAGGGTTTTCCTGTCTCGTCAACAGTGTGTAAAAAACATCGTTTAACTGGTGAAAGTGGAAAGCTTTGGTCGCTTACAACAAGGTAAACATTTTTATAGAGAATAATGATTTTCTAAGTTGCATTTCATCTTTCAGTTTGAGGTGTAATAGTTGTCTAAAGCCGAACCTTTGTTTTGTCAGCTTTGCGGGTTGTGAAGAAGAGAATCGAGTAAGAGTTTGCAAAGTAAGACGAGCTTCCATTCTGGTAAGCTCCGGGTCTTCCAAAACCCTTGTAGGTGCTCTCTATCTGTGGTTGATGAGGTTTCAAGGGTTGTGTAGCTGGTCCTGGCCGTGACTCGTCGTGGTTGTTATTTGAAGAACTTCGAAGCACATTTTATTATTCAAATGTTGTTTGTTCAGTGCTGTGACTCTCGTTTGATTATGTAATACTTGGTTTTATACCTTGATACTTATCTCCGTTGATCTGGGCAATGTAAAACTCATTAATGCCGAGGGTTTAAAAACTTGTTTCAAATGTTTGAACTTGGGAATATCCCTGTATGATTTTGTTTTAGAAATCATGTTGTAACTTGTTTTCTGAGAATGGAACTTGTATTGGTTAAAGCCATTGAGCCACGACCTGTTTTGTTTAAGTTATAAGAAATAATACAAGGAGCCGAGGCTCGATTATAGTGAATACGATGCTCCCTTCTTAGTAATGAAAAAGTATGCTAATTGTTTCTGTATAAAATCGTCTGTGTTATAAAATGTAATGTTGTAGGTTGACATTATGATTTTCGTTCTATACTAGGGTTTGTGAACTTGTCTTAGATGTTAGTTCTGTAATATGTGTTGTTTGGAAATGAGTTCAAATCGTTGTAATGGAAATGAACGGGCCATGCCCTAGTTTGCATTTTGTTTGAAAAGAAATTAAATGTTTGAAAAATGAAATTTCAAAAGTACTTTGGTTTGATCCGAAGCCTGTGTAGAATGTCAAGGTTTTATGTTTGCAACTAGCAATGTTAATGGAATCGAATTCTAACTAGGGTTTGATATAAAACTCAGTTTTGAAAAAAAACAAGTTTGTAGTTTATAATATATACAAATAGGATGAAGAATAATGAAACAAGGTTTATCATGTTTTTAATATTTGATAAGATAATAAACGATACAAAAGTTACAATAGGGAAATGAAAACAATGTATGTGTAAAATGTTAAGATGTGAAGACTGAGTAAAAGGACTGTTATTTACAGTATAGATATAGTGAGTACATTTGTTTATTCATAGCTATCTTATTTAGAATACAGATATAATATAATGTATAGGAATATGAATTTTATCTATTTCCTATGTAGATAACATTGATAAGAATAATACAAAATAACTGTACAGGAATTTAACAATGTTATTTAAAACTAAAAACAAAGAAATATTCTATAAAATTTAGGTTTTGTACAGAACCTTCTACTATTTAATTGAAAATAGGACAGAAACTGATAAACATATAATCACTATTTTTATCTATCGAAACAATGGCAATTTTCCCATCTTCTCATCTATTCTTAATTTGTGTATCTATACTAGAGTACGATGCACAAACAGCATGTGGAAAAATATAGATACTGGTTTATCAATTCAAATCATCATTTAAACTTCAACATTCAGACTTTAAACAAATTTAGATTTGGATTCTTTTTTGAAAACAGAAAACAGAGATTACTAATTATATAGAACAAATCTATTAGCTAAGATAAGGTAGAAAATTTTGTAAAAACCTGGATAAACCTGTAGGGCAACAAACAGCCCAAGAAGACTATTCCACCCAACCAATTCCTAAAAACAGTAAATTACTCTCTTAGGACCCCCGAGCCTGTTCACTCAACCACTAGGAGGAAGAAACTTAGGAAGTAGGATTTCCACTTGCAATAGCACTAACTGTAGAATCTTCAAGAACTAGCAGTCCAATAGACCTGCACCAGTATCTCTGGTTCTTCTCAGCAATAAGCAGACTTAAGATTGCACTCACAACTAGCCTCCCTAATTCAAATTTCTCAGTGATCACCTGATGCACAAGAGGAAAATATTTCTGCAGAAAATATTGGGTAAGAGCTTCCTGCTCAATTCGAATTTTCCTTTTGTAGGTTGCCTAGGCCTTTTCAGATGTTACTGGGTCATTAAATGAGTTGCCTACTCACTCCCTCCACCTGGGCGATAGTGCCACATTTTTAGGGGTAGTTGTCCCATAACCAACAGCTAGTGGTGTGATGCAATTGCTGCCATCTGTCCCATACCTTCCAACAACCTCCATTCCTCCTAGTGGGTCAGTGAACACTCATTTAACAGTCCCCTTGGGTGTTTGTCTCCTAATTAATTTATTTAAATAATAATATTCAGTAATTATATTCATCCTTGATCAGAACTGATCATAATTACAAAACTTTGTAATTAAATTTAACATAAAGTATTTTGCAAATAAAATAATAATTTTCAAAAATTTGGGTAGATGACAATTAACAATAAGAGAATTATTTTTATTCAAAGATTGTAATTGATGGATTTTATTGTATCGAATTTTCCTATACAAATTCTATTCTTGATTTCATTAATTAAATTTCTTATTGATTTTTATTATCAAGAAAATTCATTTTAAATCATTGTATTAAAGATTCTATTTAAATTGACTTCATTATTTTGATAAAGAATTGAAATAGGTTATTAATAAAAGAATTGTTTTTCTTTTATTATTTAAGATTTTACTTTAATTAAATTTACTATTCATTTAAATTATTTTATAAAAAGGAAATTTAAAATAGATTATACTTTTAGTAAAAGGAATCATCTTTTAATTCAATCTTAATATTAGGGAAAGAAAGAAAAGTAGAAAGCAATAAGTCTAACTAAAATATTGTTAAGTAAACTAAATGAGAACCAAAAGAGAAGTAGAACTCTTCTACACCTAACTCCCACTGATCTAGGGATTTAGGTGCACATTAAAGACATTAAGAAGACACATGTATTTGAGAATATTGGAAATTAAAATATTAAATTAATTTAAATATGTGCATGGACAGACACATGGCACCTAGGCTTTTGCTATATAATGAGGGAGGAGAAGGAGAGAAGGACATCTCTTGCTCCCTGATGTTGGATGGTCATCATAATCTCGGATTATGTTATGATCCTTGGAGTTGGGATTAGCCGGAACGGGGATTGGGAGATCTTTTCGGGAAGCTAGATTGTGTGTGTTCTTACGGCCCCATTAGCTCGGGGGTTCAGGGTGAAGAAGAATAACCCCGATACTGTAGGAAGGTCAACCGAGGGGTCACTCGGTACTTCGTCAGGAGATTGGATTGGATCGTACGGAAACCACTTCGAGGACTCCATCGATTCGCTGGACCAACCGTCGAAATTAGGTTTGAAGTATTTTTATTTTATTTATTTTGCTAAATCTTTTTGAGAATGTATAAATTTGAGTATATAGTTTTAAATATTGACATTAATGTACTACGATAGATAGAACTAGATCTGTGGCTTCTATATCTTCTTCTAAAAAAATCGTACATGAAGTTTTTTTTTTTTTTGGGACCCTGAAAAGGGGGTCCCTACATTTGCTATCAGAGCCGATTGAGCCTTGAGGGCACCGGACTCACATTATTCAGGGGTCATCGGTAAAATCTTGAAGATTTGGAGTGAAATCATCGAGCAAGGATCGACCCGGAGTAAATGGTATTTCAAAAAAAAACAGGTTTTGGTCTTTAGATCTTTATTTGAAACTCTGTGAAATATGATACCTAGTTTTTTTTCTGAATTTATCTAAGAGGAATGAGTAGATCCAGATTTATAATCATTATAATTTTCTGAATAATTGTGTTGGAAATTCTGAATTGGTTATTTATCGAATCTCTGTTTGTGATAATCGTGGTGGCCAAAACGTTCTTGTTCTAATGGCTTAGATCGACCTTGCAAGTTTATTATGACCCAGATCTGTAAATATTATGATAGTCTGATTAATGTTGCTGAAAATTTTTAATAGGATTACTCTTTAGATCTTGTATAAAACTATGTCTGCAAATTCCAAGATGTCTGAGCGCCTTCCATGCTTAATGGCTGAGGTGACATCCTGTAGGATTATCCCAACCTCTGGTTGCAAATTGTTAGATGACTAGGATAAACGCTCAGGGTTTGACATGAATAAAGTCGATCCCTGTATGTTGTTCTTATTTAGATCCCTGTTGTAATCCGAGGACAGTCAAACGTTTTGTAATCTTCCTATGCTATCATTCTTTGAATTTATGTGCATTATTATTCGATCTCCGGTTTGTAAAAAAAAAAAATTATGTGCAGATATACAAGGATTTATTTAACAGTCCATCTATTTTCAACGACCAAGTCGTCGATCTATAGAGTACTGTTGTCAGATGCCAAATTTAAGCGTTTAAACCGTAAACTTTAAACTCCTCAATTGTTTGAACCATACGTTGAGTGAAAGCTTTTTGATTCCTCCATACTTTTGTTAAAATTTTCAGAAAAGTTTGAGGTA
Organism: Larix kaempferi; assembly: GCA_027924585.1. Classification (NCBI taxonomy): domain Eukaryota; kingdom Viridiplantae; phylum Streptophyta; class Pinopsida; order Pinales; family Pinaceae; genus Larix; species Larix kaempferi. Next base: position 69,425 of record BSBM01001565.1, on the reverse strand, counting down.
GACGACCGAGCAAGATTATGTCCTGTAATGAATACCTTGCTTAACTCCTCCACCTCTGCCCGATCGATATTTTGGTAGACTCCATAACTCGGCGTAATGGATCTGTATATGGAATCCCTACTTTCCAGCTCGTCTGCGTTAGATCAACCGAGAGAAGCCAATCTGTAGCCCTGCTTTGTATTCTTTAACTTTGTGCATCGAATCTGTGCAACCTGGATTTCCAAGACCGAATGTTTCATACTTGAAAGATCTATCTGCGAGGCGTATGAGCGGTCATGTTTAGTACACATTGCTATCTTTGAAAAGATATATATAAATATATATAACGCGATAAGATCATGTCACCCGTGAACTCCAAGCAGTCGTGGTAGTGCGTCCATGCTACTGTAACTCATAGTTATCATAGCGACAATTGACCCAAGTGTGATGCTATCTCTTGTCAACTGGTTTATCAAAATATTATCATGCTCTTATCAATTTGTCACCATGGTCGTAGATCACGCGACTGTCCGTCGGTCCAATGCGCAATAACGCTTAGTTCTAGTTGCCTATTAAATACTTAATCCCGTAAATATTTGATGTTGAATTAATTTGTGGTTTCGTAGAGAAATAGTTTAATATCAACCTCAGCTTCTCCGAACAATCTGAGCAGTGAACCCATTCAGAAATCTTATAGAGTGATACCATTGATTCGTGCTTGCATTACGGGATAAGTAGCGAGCTAGATCAACCTTGATTACCTAACAGTGACCGTATCTTCCTCTTAAATTAACGTTTGAGCCGTTGTAGTTATGGGAAAGACATTTGATTATGGGATTGGCTGTAGTAGTGGGTGAGGAATTATCCTTGAGTTTAACGCCCACTCAAATGTCAACAGCCAGGGCTTGAGAATTCCCATGATTATGGTCAGTGAATGAGAATTTATCTTCAGCTTAACGCGTCCACCTGCCTGCAACACTCCGAAGACACCAATGTTTCCATACCAGCAACCCCCATGCACACCAAGTAAAGAGACTCCATGCAACCCTGGAGACAGAGAGATATTATCTATGTTCAAAGGTTAAGTCCCTTGATCACATTCAAATCTCGCTCTGTATGTAACCCATATTTATGCTTTGATTGATGATTAATCATTTTACTGCGCCGATGTCTATGTAAGCACATTTGAATCTGGTGTCGTGCCATTTTGCGTGTATTAACCATGCCTTAAAATTCATGGTTAGCATTTAGAGCTGGTGTTGTCCAATAAGGATTGATAAGTGAAAATATATATATATATATATATACATGTGAGTTTGGATCTGTGTAGAATTTAAACGTTATTATTTATGTGTATTCCGTTGACAGATTTTCCAACTCTGTATATCGTGATCTCTCCGATTTGATGAATAGTGATGATTAAACCTTATATATATCCCTATTTTCCAAAGAGATCACGAATTAGCATTTGCGTGGCTGAGTCCCAGCGAGTCTTCTCACTCTCACACGGCTTAACAGAGTATTTGACTGTGTATCTAATGATTCAAAATTTCATGAACTTACGTTACCTGCAAACAATTCGAAAATGCTTCTTTACCACGACGGGATTCTGTAAATTCGGCATGCCAGATCTGTTATACTGAACCTAAGCTCCAACATACCATTGGAACCGTTGGCAGAAGCATAATAACTCCACGATCTAAATTTCTCTTCAAAATCTGCAATTAATGGATAACAGGAACTAGCAAGGATTGAGGGCATTCGAACCTTTATCATATAGTTATTAATCACGAGCCACGTCTCTATTTTAGCCCGGCCAATCAATGTATCCCAATTTAACATCAGCGCCAGCCAAGCCAAGTCACCTTTTTTTGCATGCTGTCATTCCACCTACCAAAAGCCTTGTTGGATTAACAAAAAGACTTGTGGCCCCAGATTATTGCGTTCTACAAAAGATGTTTATACCTTATGAATGAAAAAAAAAGAGAGTTAAGGACGTAAATAAAGATTTTGCCATGTACATTTTAATACTTCATTATCATCGCTTAAAATAATTTTGCTATATCATAGATGTCTCTTTTTGAGTCATGTTTTCTTTTATATATTATATATGAACCCATACCACTAAAATAGCACTAGAAGAATAATGAATTCCTTATACTAAGAAAATTTATGTTCTATTTATTTGAAGATTGATCATGTAGGTGTTGGAGGCTCAATATGCTCATTTATCTATTTTATTTTTATTTTAAAATATGGTTTATGATATTGTTCAAAGGTCACAATATATATCTAGGAAAGTTTTAGTTTGATATAGAATTGCATTTATTATATAAAATTTTGGGAAAGCTTTCGTTTGATATAAAAATAAATATAAAATAAATATATATTGGCATGTAATATTTATATTTTGGAAAGTTTTAAATTGACATATATATTTGTATTTATTATATAAATTTTGGAAAGTTGTTATTTGACATATATATATTAGTATTTAATATATTTTGGAAAAGTTGTTATTGAGAGAGTAAAATATGGATATTTTGACAACTATTTTGATTATGTGGCAAGATATTGTAGGATACACAAATATTGTTCATAAATTTTGCATACATATTGTTGTATTGGAAAATATTATAAAATTAAACTATCTGGCTTGAAAAGAATTGCAATTTATATGCTCGTTTATGGAAAGGAATTGTGATTAATACATTTATCATGAATGCTTGGAAAATTAAACATTTTTACTCATATGGAAAAGCATGGCATTCCATATATACATGTCGTATGGAAGGAAATTGCATTTTAGGGATATTATTTCATATATATTGGCGAATGCATTATAGGTACTTATGAGTTTGATGAACCATGCTCTTTAGTTTCTACATTTTGGGAGGATGCTCATTTTATATTCAATTGATTATATTCATGTCATTATATAGCCCAATTATCTACCAACATGAATGTTATCTTACCATACAAGAATTGGATCATGTCACTACGTTATGTTACATCTAATAAGGTTGAGATGTTATTACATTGGGGTTAGATAACAAAAGATCTTAAAGTTTTAATTAGAAATTGTTAATATGAAAGAAGGTGTCATCTATCTACCTCACTTACATACTAATGCAATAGATCCTCCATCGAAGAGAATATAAAATATAAGAGATTTAGAAATTGACTAAAAGGAAGCATTGATCTAGGCTAAGACACGATACATAGATTGTAACGATAACATAAAATTTGTATTTCAAGGAAAAAGGACCAGGGGAAAGGAACAAGACCGAAGATATTTTAAACTTTCCTACATAACCATGATGGGAAAAACAAGTGGACAGATATAATTGGTGACTTTACTAAATGACGGAAAATTGATAAATTTTAAATAGTAAGACCCCAAGGTGCTCTCATTGACGAGACTTTGACAGATTGTCAAGGGGGTGAAACAAACTTAGAATTTGGAAACCCTGATATCAATGTTACTAGCATGAGAAGTTGATTCCAACGAAACTAATTTTTCTAGCATGACAATATTGTTAAAATAAACAAAAAAATTACAAACTCGATGTGATCGTGACAACAATAAAAGAAGAATTCTCACTTGGGAAAGTCCACCGAAGGGACCAAACAAAGACGATTTTAGTAAAATGATGTATGGAGATGATCAACTCAATGAACTGAATGCAATAAAGCTAACCACAAGGCATGGTAAAACCTTGATGAAAAGTGGAATAACCCTAGATATGGAACCCAATGAGGATAAGAAAACACTTAGCGTGACTTGATGAGTTTGTCGAAGTGGTCATATGACAACAAAATGATGAAATGAGGTAAGGATGTGATAAGCTCATTGACTTGGACACGATGCTACTAACGAAAGGACTAAGAGTTAAATTTAAATATGTTCGACTAAGTCACTAAATTTCGACAACTTGAATCCTAACTTATTGAGAACCAACATTATTAATACATTTAGAGGTATTTTAGAAGTAGTCTTATGGAATTTTGTTTTTGGACTATTTGAGGGTCTCTCCTAATTTGTTAAAACCATGATTATATCTTACTAAATATTTTATGATGTTTACCTTCTCTACTGGAAGGGAAGATAACCTAATAGATTTGAAACCTTGCTTGGATTAGTTATGTTAATAAATTATTGGGTGGCTATTGACACAACGCAGCTTGTTGGAAATTTGAACTTCGTAGACCCTCATGAACGAATAAGAGATATAGGAAATCCTATTGGGACTGACAATTATGGAATGTGTTATCGGATTGATATGACGAAGTTACGATTAATTTCCTGAGGGTGTATTGTAACTGTACTAGATGATATATGAGCTAATGAATTTAACTACTTGTGCTTATAGCCTTGATTATTGGAAAAAACTAAAATTCAATGATGATAGGGATGTATGAATCTCTTTATTATATACATGTATTGTGTATCAATATAATGTCTTTTTAAATCTTTTTGAGAATGACTCTTACACTATTGAATTAAATAGATTATGTTCAAATAGAATGTAAAACATGGTTATTATGGATGTATTTAATAATAAATGACAAGTAATGACCATATATGAATTTAAAGAAAGAAGTGATTAGATAATTTTGAAGGTGGGATGCTTATTATTTACTATCAAGAAGGAATGAATATATATAATGTTTAATAATGGGAGATTGTGACTTACTATGAGCGATGCATGGAGATCGACGCATAAAATTTAGAGCTGCAGTTTTACTTGTTCTCCTTCGCTAAGGATACTCCCAGCTTCTCAAACAGGTTAGAATTATTCTCCTCTAAATTGGCTCGTATGTAAGATTGAATTGCATTCGGGGTTTGTATACTTTTGATGAAGGGTTTTGCGTCAAGAATTTTATCACTTGGTTGTAAATGTTTATTTTGTAAATCAATACGATGACTTCATGGGTATGCACTACTAGTTGTAATCATGCTTTGGATTGTGAAAAGAGAGAAGTTATACTTTTAAAATGGCCCTCCAATATTAAATTGTACCTTGGATTATGAGAAGAGAAAGGTTGTATGTAAGATTAGTTTATGAATGGCTAAGTTATGTATTGCAGAATAGAATTTGGAAGGGTTAACTCTTATTTTGAAATTCAGATACTGTTTAAAATACATGATAGTTATACGTAACTATAGAAAATGAAGAAATTGGGATTGAATATCTTATCCCTTATGTTGAAATGTGCCAGTGCTTTAAGGATTTTCATAAATGATCTACTTAACAGTTTTGTTGAAAGGAAGGAATTTGTCGTAGACGATTTCAATCCCAGTTACAATTAGCGATGTCAAGGGAGAACTGCTGTGGGGATTGCAACACTACGAAAGGTATGATTTAGTTATGTTACCAATTATGCAGTTTATACTTATATGAGAGTAGAAAAGAAGAAATGAAATCTTATTATCAATTGTGGATATATTGAATAAATGAATGTGAAAAGGAAGTGAAAACTCACCATGGAAGCACATGAGACTTAACTTCGGGACGAAGTTATAATAAGAGGGGGTGTATGTAATTCCCGCCTTGGTACCTTAACTGTTTAGAATAATGAGGTACTAGTTTTGAAATGAACCGGCTAAGTAAAACACGAACCATTTGAATTTACTTTGAAAATGCTTGAACGACAGTTATAGAAACTATTACTTGACTGATTGAGATAGAATGACTAAATGTTAGATATGCTCGACTGTAATGTCCCCTCCTACCATACCAGCAGGATAGAGAGGACGTGGTGCTCAATCCGGGCAATTAGCCCCATATCCATTAATTAAACTTATTGCTACAAAGACATGTATATGTGCATGCTATAGAAACACGACGAAATTTAGATAAATACTATTGATATCTAACATACATTCTCGATTTCTGTGACAGCCATTAAATAAAGACCTTTGCAGAATTATAAAAGATCATATGGAAATGCATATACTTTTAAAAACACAGCGAAAGTAAATTCATTTAACACATCCACATACATTCATAATATTCATCAAATGATAATTGCAAATTTAACACAAGAGAATACATATCTCAATAAGGTAGTCCCAAGCAACTGGCTATGCAACTGCAACGTTCCACCCAACCATAGGCCAGTTGTGCTTATCAACCTCTTGATACAACTGCCAGCCCCGAGTTGGGCATGATCTCTACAAGGAACCAGGGAACAGCAGACTCACACATAGCCAAGCATACACCAAGATGAGCCAAGCCAATCTGCAATTGGGTTTATCAGGCTGCTAGGACATGGAAGGGAAGAATTGCTAAGCTAGTGAGCTCAATTACAGAGTTATGGATACCTCTCCCAGATCTATTCAGCTTGGCACTCACAATGCCTACACACCCAACACAAGGAAGTATTCTCTTCACTGCCACACAGTCCCTCAAGCCATACCTTCCTTTCTAGTGCTCTCAGGATGTGCATAGAAGAGTAGTCATCCCTCTTGATCTTCTTGAGAGGTTACTCCCTACACTAGGTTTATCAAGCCAATTCTGTCCACTACCACTCCAGTTTCTTGCTCATAGGTTCACATCAAAACAAGGATGCACATAACAGCAAACTACACTTGCTGAGCATGAGAAAAAACGTTTCAACAGTGGGGGGCATGAGATGGGGTTTCTTGAGCTTCAGAAAAACGTGGGTAGACTCAAAACGTATGGGCACTCGGAAATTCGACTGGGAGAGCAAAACCCATTCCAGAAAAATGCCCCAGGGGAAAAAACAACCTCTCCCTCAATCCCAACTCGCGTCCCTCCTTCCTCAGCTATTGCCCAATACCAAAAACGTGAGAATAAATTCCAGTGAGCTCTGTCTGCATGAGAGGAAGAATGTAATGCATGAAGAATTGCCTTAGGTAGCATTTCGTGGGGGTTTTCTTACCCAGCAAGCCAAAAATATGATTTTCAGGTTGATGGCTTGCCCATGCACGAAAATCTGACTGCCATACTTCTCCAATCCCAAGACATTAACTGCCCCAACCAATCTTTGGAAGAATTAAATGATTGGGTGCATGAGACAAAAATGGATAGTTAAGAGTTCATGGGTTTTCTCATTGACACATGGGCTGACCCTAGTGGCTCAAGGGTTTGGTTATTTCCCCTCCCAATTCCTTGTAGAATCATGCCCCATCTCTTTGTTGCATAGCATAGCCAGTTGTGGGTCTTTTTCCATTAAAATTCGTATTTACATGATGTCTTACTTACATTGTGCCCATCTTGCACAAGAACCATAGGCATCTATTTTTAATTGCCGATACATAAAATGTTAAATCAATGGTGGGGCCTTGGCCTTGAGCTCCTCACCATGATCAATTTACAATATTTACATCATTTACGATTTAATACAAAGGGGGTCAAAATGGGAACATTACATCGACTGATTGAGATAGAATGACTGAATGTTGGATATGCTCGAGTGATTGAGATAGAACGACTGAATGTTAGATATGCTCGACTGATTGAGATAGAATGACTTAATGTTAGATATGCTCGACTAATTGAGATAGAATGACTAAATGTTAGATATGCTCGACTGATTGAGATAGGATGACTGAATGTTACATATGCTCGACTGATTGAGATAGAATGATGAATGATAGATATGAATTACTGATTGAGAGAAAAGGATGAATGAAATATATACTCGACTGACTAAGATATTATGATGGATGATGAAATATTTCATAGTGCAACGCTACTAATGTGCGCTTGAGTGCGTGTGTGTGCAGTGGTAGGTAAGATGATTTACCAACTGACCGACAATGGAATTATAGGGTACATAAGAATGGAAAGAACACATAGGGGTACGACAAATGATTGTCGACCCTGGATTAGTAATCCAAGCACGGGTGAAGCCGTTTCAGCTCACCCGGGGAAGCGTATGCCGTACGAGCAAGGCCATAACAATTTGGTCACGTACGATGAGTTGAGGGGCGCGCAATAAGGAGAGCCTTATCCCTCAACATCCCTTAGTCTCCAAGGATCATAGTTGAGAGATCGTGGCAACAGTTCCCGGTCGCTACGCAGTACGCCCCATAAGAAGGAAGAAATGAAACTATCAGAAGGGCCTGCCGAAGAGGTACCTAGACAAGAACGAGAGGAAGAAAATTAATCAATGGTATAAATGAAAATTTCACATAAGATTTAAGAAATACTTTATTTCATTAATTTGAATAATTCTATTCAATTGATTTTATTAACTTGAAAAAGAATTGAAGAGATTGATTTTATTCAATATTAAAGTTGATTAATTATGCTGATTGAAAAAAATTAACAATAAGAGAATTATTTTTATTCAAAGATAGTAATTGATGGATTTTATTATATCGAATTTTCCTATACAAATTCTATTCTTGATTTCATTAATTAAATTTCTTATTGATTTTTATTATGAAGAAAAATCATTTTAAATCATTGTATTAAAGATTCTATTTAAATTGACTTCATTATTTTGATAAAGAATTGAAATAGGTCATTAATAAAAGAATTGTTTTTCTTTTATTATTTAAGATTTTACTTTAATTAAATTTACTATTCATTTAAATTATTTTATAAAAAGGAAATTTAAAATAGATTATACTTTTAGTAAAAGGAATCATCTTTTAATTCAATCTTAATATTAGGGAAAGAAAGAAAGGTAGAAAGCAATAAGTCTAACTAAAAGATTGTTAATTAAACTAAATGAGAACCAAAAGAGAAGTAGAACTCTTCTACACCTAACTCCCGTTGATCTAGAGATTTAGGTGCACATTAAAAACATTAAGAAGACACATGTATTTGAGAATATTGGAAATTAAATTATTAAATTAATTTAAATATGTGCATGGACAGACACATGGCACACAGGCTTTTGCTATATAATGAGGGAGGAGAAGGAGAGAAGGACATCTCTTGCTCCCTAATTTTGGATGGTCATCATAATCTCGGATTATGTTATGATCCTTGGAGTTGGGATTAGCCGAAACGGGGATTGGGAGATCCTTTCGGGAGGCTAGATTGTGTGTGTTCTTATGGCCCCATTAGCTCGAGGATTCGCGGTGAAGAAGAATAACCCCGATATGGTAGGGAGGTCAACCGAGGGATCACTCGGTACTTTGTCAGGAGATTGGATTGGATCGTGTGGAAACCACTTCGAGGACTCCATCGATTCGCTGGACCAACCGTCGAAATCAGGTTTGAAGTATTTTTATTTTATTTATTTTGATACATCTTTTTGAGAATGAATAAATCTGAGTATATAGTTTTAAATATTTACATTCATGTACTATGATAGATAGAACTAGATTTGTGGCTTCTATATCTTCTTCTAAAAAAATTGTACCGGAAGTTTTTTTTGGGGGGGGGACCCCGAAAAGGGGGTCCCTACAGGCTCTGATTTATGGTTGATACCTCTGCACAATGTAATAATACCATTGATGTTTCAAGAGCAGAAAATCTGCAATTTACTACAATGCTCATGAGCCCTTCAACATATGCACACTAGTATGTGTGTGAGATTTCAATGGAGGTTGGGGATGGGTGTTTCTGACTTACAGAGGTTAAATATCATTAAATTAAATTCATTACGCGGTAAAATAATATTCCATAAAGTTGTATGAAGTTCTGAGCAAGTCTCACAAAATTACTAGTAAAATTGCCTTCTAGGATTACACAACTAGTGAGAATTCAGTGCTCCCAAACAATATTCAAAGGATCACGAAATTAAGATATGAGACATGGAATATTACATATGGCATATAAATAAACTCTAGGAATAATAATTACTTCATTTGGATTAATACTCATTCATTTATGAAATGCATACTGGAAACTAGTCAAATTCTAGGAAAATCTAAAAGGGGTGAAGAAATATGAGAAGAATATTGAGTTATGTAATTTTTATTGATATAAATGATATCATAGGATTACATTCACTATCATTACATCATAAATAGTCCAATATATCTCTCAAAAAATTATAGAAATATCTCTCTTCTTATACACAAGAAACTAGCTCCAGAAATCCATAGGAAGCTTGGAGATTTGAACTCTGAACTGGATGATGCTACTTCTAAACTTGATATTCGACTTGATTATCTATAGTACCTTCAAATAAAATGAATTAAAATGGTTTAATTCCATCATCCTCTCACAAAAAGCTGGGGCAAATCTCCCAAACTTGACCAGGGGCACATCTCCCGAGTCTCTGAGGCAATATTGCTCTCATACCAATTCTCAAACTAAAAAAATATGTGAATGTGGTGCACAATAGTTTATTTATAAAACTGGGTGACTTCAGGAGCAAGTCTCCATAGCTAATGCACCCTCCTTGAGTGGATAAGGAAAACTAACTTTCCTTCCTTTCCTTTTGCTTTGCTTTCCTCCTTTTTCCTTTTCTAATTGTTTTGCTTTGGCTTTTCTTCTTTTCTTCTTTTTCTGAAATTTCCTTTTTTTTCTAACTTTCCTGCTTTCTGCTTTTGTGTTGCTTTCTTCTTTATCTTGATTTTCCTGCTTTATCCTGATTTTACTGATTTTATCCTGATTTGCTGCTTTTAGCATGTTTTTGACCATTTTTAGCTATTTCCATCCTCCTTGGTGAACTTGGCTTCTCTAATTAGACCTCCTTAGCTTAGATCATTATTTCTAATCCAAATATTAGTAATTAGAAATAAAATTACTCAAACCAACTAATTAATTATTCCAAAGTGCATATTTTGGAATTTAATTAATTAAATGCCTCCAAACCAAAATTAATCCCTTGGAATAATTTAATTATTTTCCTAGTTATATTGGCATCATTAATTAAATATTTAATGCTTATGATCTAGTGACATATACCTTGTCAAAATTTGGGGACATGACATATCGACCCATGATCAGGGATAAAAATTGAAGTTTTCATTGCTCGTCATAGAAGGGTAAAATGTTTTTTACCATGCAAATGAAATTTAAATTAAAAAATCACTCGTCAAATTCAAAATAAAGATTATTTTTTATTTTTTCATTTGAAGGGTAAAGAAATTTATTATAATAAATATTACTTTTCATTATTTTCATAAGATTTTTTATCTACACTATTGTATAAAGTAGAATGTTTCTATTTAAAAAAAATAAAAATAAAAAAATGTTTCTTTAAAAAAATAGAATGGTATTCGTATAATGTTACTATAACATTTTTAATATAGAATGGTATTCGTATAATGTTACTATAACTAGTGCATGCCTATGCCTATCTTACTATTATTGAAGCATAAAAGTTACTTATTTATTTCCTTATTTCGTGGTAATTGCATGTCTTCCTTACTCAAGCCCATGCATATCTTCCTTACATGCTTTTAAAATAATCTTGTAGTTAGGAATTTATCATTTTCGTAATTTTGATTGTTGTTGGCCGATTTAGAATATGAAAAGGGGAATACCATGATATAGTTATTCTCAAGAGGTGGGACTCTTTACATATACAAGCGATATTTTGTTTCAGTCTTTAAGGTAAATTTTAGAGATAAATGTTATACTATAACTGATTTTCAACAACCCACATCCACATTGGAGGAATCACCTATCTGTTGCCGAAAACTCAGTGAACATTAATTGTACTTCTCCATATTTCAACTACAGAGCATGTAGAGGGTCACACTGTACAGGTTGACAGGAAAATGAAGAACATGATGTGGCCACAATAGGTAAGAAAACACCTTTGTAATGTTTTTTTAAATGAAATACTTGTCATTACAATAGAAAAATATATCGATGCAACATTTTCACATTGTTGCAGCAAATCCGAACCCCTTGCCGCAAAGTCCACGTTGCGAGCACTCTAGGATGCAGACATCACAACAAGCTGATGAAGAACCAAGAACTAGAGGATAGGGTCTAGAAGATGATCTTCTTAGAGATTATGTACTAAACAGAATAAGAATTAAAAAGAAGTGACTGAAAAAATATTGTCTAATTATTTTTTATAATAAAATGTCGTCCATGATTTTTGGTCTCATGAATGAATGAATTATTCAATGCAGTAAACTGTTACCTTTATTGAGTGTTATCTTTTATTGACTGAATGTGTTCATTGAATGGTTTATTGAATGTTATATTTTATTGAATGAATGTGTTGACTGAATGAAACAATGGTTTAATGAATGTGTTCATTGAATGGTTTATTGAATGTTATCTTTTATTGAATGAATGTGTTGACTGAATGAAACAATGGTTTAATGAATGTTAGCCTTTATTGAATGAATGGTAGATGTTTGTTTATGATGAAATGTGCATGAATTTGCACGTAATTTTTTTTTCAAGTACATGCATTGGGTATGGGGAATTGAGAGTGATGTGAGGGGAGGGAGGGGCCATAAGAGCTTCCACCTTCACGTGGTTGGCCCTGTTTAGTAGAGAATATTAAATTATTCTCGAAGCATAGAGGAGCTCAATGAATGGCTACGGTGCTGGATTTATACAACCCACTCGCATGTCATCTAAATTTTGACAATTTATTGGATCTTGTTGTGATGTTTGGTTGCTCATAATAACCAATTTCAAGTTTCTACAACTTCAAATGCTGAGTAAATGATGCATTGGAACCAATATCCTTACCCTTCTCTTTAATTTTGAGTGAGATGCAATCATTGGAGAATCGTTTCCATGTCATAAGAAATTGATCCTAGAAAAAGAGGGCTACCATACTTCATTTAGTTGACTTGTTGCATGATGGAATATGCTTGTTGGGATCTTACCGAACAAGAGAAGACCTGAATTTGACTTGGTTATCATTTACTTCCAAGATGGATTGTATCAAAGTCTAATAGTGAAGAGATACTTGCACACCAAAGATGGGAATGAATTCTAATTGAATATTTTGAATTAGAGCTAGAACCATAGCCATAACTAGTAGAACAGTGAGTTGGAGCCAAAGCTATAGCTAGGAGCCAGAGTTAGAGCCACATTCCAAAGAAGCAAACAAAAGGTATATTGATCTAGAGTTCATTTGATTTAAAGATTTCAACGAACAAAAAGCCTCTCAATAGGGAGGTGAGATCTAAAATGGATCCAAACAACTTGAATGGTTGTAACACTCAATACATATAAACAATTTAGACTATTAATGAAAGTAGAAAATAAGGAAATATAATGCAATAATAAATAAAGAAAATGTAAGAAAGAAAAAAGAGAGAGAAACAAATAATAATAATAATAGGAGAGAATGTTGGCTGGAATGAGAAATGGAAGGGACATGGACATTTGTTGTTCCCATTACCCCCAACTTGGTCTATATATTATTGAAATTCCATTCACAAAGGAATTTTTTTCAAGCCAGTAGGTGAGGACACATAAGAGCCTAACTATGTAAATTATTGGATGGCCATAGAGCCATGAGAAGAATTGTAACTAGTGATTGTTGAAATAGAGGTGACATACACATGTAATTTCCTTGATCTAGAGGTGGTACCAACCTCGCCAATCAAAACACATCATTGAGAAGATAGCTACAATTTGTGGGTGGTCATATGCAAGCTAGTGTTGATGTATATGTAACTTCGGAATGTATTTCACATATATGTATATTGTATTCCTATAGAGATGTTATTATTCCTCTATACGAAAGTGTCGTCATTTATATTATAAGTGTCGTAACTTATACTTGATGGGTTATTAGACCACCTTGTTTGGGGTCGGCCCTGTATAAGTCATGTGGGTCAAAGGGTTATTAGACCACCCTATTGGGGGTCGGCCCTGTCAGCATTATGTTATGTGGTTAAGTTTGAGCCTACATGAGTTAGGTAAAAAGGCAAGTCAAGCCAAGTATAAATAGAGTGCGGGAGGCACTCTATTTGATCACTCACTTCTCACTCATGCACTCAAGGAGGAGTGGCGCACTTATGGAGGAGGAGGATCTGCTGCTAGGTTATGTCTATCTCTTATGGTTGGGTTGTATCATTGCTCTATCTATCTCTGAGGAATTTATTGGGGTTTTTCACCTTTATGGTTTTCCCCAAGTAAATCTTTGTGTCTCTTGTGTGCTTGCATTATTGTCTCCATGATTGATATGCTGTAGATATGCTGTACATGTTGTTCTCTCAGTTAAGATCCTAGATCAGATTGAAGTAAATTCTGAAAATTTAACATGGTATCAGAGCTAGCCTGAAAGAAGGCATGATATGGCATGTATGACACTTGTTGCACTTACAATGCTAGGGCTTGATATAGCAAAAACTAGTTATCGTAGAACTTTCGCTATAAATCCTTTTTGGCGAAGCTTTCGGATCTGAAATCTTGACAGGTCGAAGATTAAATCTCCAGGTACTTTGTGTCCAAAGGACAACCTCTAATTCGTTGTACTTTGTGATTTATGATCTGTACAATATAGGGTTTCTGCCTCTTCCAGATCTGAGTCAAAATCAAGTGACCTTGGGAAAAAGGTCATAACTTGGGCTAGGAAGCTCCAAATGAAATTTCATAAAAAGTGACAGGTAGTACACAGACTGTACTATCTCAATAAAAATTTTCAAAGGCCGAAGTTGAAACAGTGACACGTGGCATGCCGTACAAGTTCGCTCTCTTGTATTATCCCAAAACAGGTCACGTTGCGACATTTGGCATAACTCTCTCTCAGAGAATCCAATTGAGGTCAGACCTATCAGGATGGAAAGATAACAGGTCAAGCTATCTCAAGAAATGTTTTCAGACCCTGTGGATCGAAAAGTTCAGAGTTACACCAGAAACAATTAGGTACATATTTCTATCAAAACAGAATTATTTTTTAGTACCTTCATTCATGGCTTCCGGAATTTAGGGCTTTGGAGAGTGTTGGAATTTTTGTAATCGGAGACCACGGCTGAATGCTACTCATCAAAATAAAAATTTAGAGACCAAGATCAGAATTTTTGGTTGGGTAGAAGGCTAGGTTTGATCAGACCCTAGTTCCGGACTTTGATCAGAAAAGTGAAAAATTAGGGCTTCTGTAAAAATGGGAACTTTTGAAATCTGTGACCACAGCTGGAAGCTCCTCAGAAAAATAGAAGCTTAGAGATTTGGATCAAACCTTTTGATTGGGAAGAAGAGTGGGCTTCATCAAACCCCAGTTCAGGGTCACGTCCAGTGAATTCGGAAGTTTCAAAGGAAAAATTGAGGAGTGAAACTTTGCAGTTTTCAAATTCTAAGCATGCTAGTGTGATCAGCTCATCAAGGTGCATATTTCTATCCTTTTAGAAGTTTGAAATTCAAAGTTTGAATTTTTGGGGTTTCTCTGACAAACCCTAATCTAGCTCCAGATCGAGTTCTTGCAAATCAAGTGGATTGGGTTAATCCTAGAAGAAGATGGATTGGTCACCTGCATAAGTGAAGAAGTTCCTGTTTCAGAGGGAGATGAGGCTAAGGCCTTACATAAGAAGATTACAAGCAATCTCGACAGGTATGACTCATCGAGGTATGTTTTGAGATTTGTTCTTGATTAAGTTTATGGTATGTTTGTCTTCATGTTATTACGGTTAGTACAATCTTGATTTTAGATTTGTCGTATCACCTTAACAAAATTATGAATGCGTGATAGAAGATATTCAATGGTAAGGGTGTTGACACTTATGATTGTACTAATGCATTATGGTGTTGTATGAGGTTTATGTTGTCTACTAACATGAAAGGTACACCAAGAAAGACAAATCATGTTCTGATTCAAGATATGATCATGATGACATGAGGACAAAGATTCATCCATTGTCATGGATCTCATAGAAGATCCATTTACGAGGTATGTATAACTTGGTTTTGTAATGGTTAACATATGAGACATGCAAGTTACTAGCACAAGTCACTGAAGAGAACCAGAAGACATTATGCGGGTATGTTAGACATAACTAGCTAGAATGCTAATCCAGGTATGTTTTTACTATATCAAGCTAGAATCCTACCTTGGGTTAGAATCTTATACTGTTGTGTTGTTGATAATGATTATTCATGAAGTCATAAGTTTGAATAATCATGGGTATATGCATATTATGTGTCTTACCTTAATTAATGATATGACTAACCCGAAGAGTCATATATAGGTTTAGACATGTTATGTTTCTTATGATTTGACTAACCAGGAGAATCATGAAGGTATAGGTTTGAGTAATCACAGGTTTTATGCATATTATATCTCTTATCTTGATTAAAGATTTAACTTCCCTGAAACCTTGAATACTAATGTTTATTATCTGTGTTTGAAATGATCCCGACTATACATGCTTTAGATTATTGTGTTTTGATAATATTAAGATTATTCTAATGAATTTTTGATTATATATGAGACCTAGAGAATAACACAATGATGATACTAACAAGCATGCATAGGGATCAAGAATGAGTATAAGTTCAAAGACAGGTAATCCAGGAAGCAAAGATCAAGAGGGAGTACACTCCAGCGGTTTCTGCAAGGATGCAAATATTCAGAGGGAGTTGACCATCTTTCTACATTCCAAAACAGAAAGGTGTAGAAGAAGCTACTCCAGTAGCTCCTGCAAGGAAGCGAAGACTCAGAGGGAGTCCACCCAACGAACAAACAAAGATAAGTATTTTAATTATCATTTCATGCATATTTGTTTGTTTAAATAAAATTGTTCAATGACGTATATGCTCATGTTCCTAGACTTAGGATATGTATTGTGCATATTAGAATAGTTGCATTGATGAACAGTATACTACTAATATGCATGGGTAAGTGGCCTATGGCACTGTACAACATTCCATTGCTACTTATCTAGAATGAAACCTCTTTGCTGACATGTTGGGAGTTGTGCACACTCTTAACAATGTTCTGGTAGAGATTGGAAGGCATCTAGAAAGTTACGGGATATGGATAAATGTTGTATTGAAGCATTGGCTAAGATAATTGAATGACTGTATGACATATTTCTTTATGTGTAAGAATTTGTTCTGAAAACTATGAGATGTTTTCTAATCATGCAATTTAACTTGTTGTGTAGGAAAGATCGTATGCCATTTCCTACAAAAGAAGAACTACAACATTTGTTCAGCAACAAAATTATCTATTGAAGATATTGAAGTTCCCAGGATCTGGGATGAAGAAATGGAATGCCATTATCCGTCGATCATGAAGAATGATGTTTGGGATGTAGTCCCAAGGCGTGAAGGGAAGTTTGTTATGACTTCCAAATGGAACTATCAGATCAAGCATGTTGCAGATGGAAACATTGATGAAATAGAAGATGCACCAGATGGATTTCAAGACAGCATGGTGCAGTCATATATGTGTTCACAACTTGGTATGGTAGGATAGATAGCCCTCTATCCAGTTTGGTATTTACCAAGAGTAAAGCGGGTTCCAACCTTTACTACAAGGTTGAGGAAGGCAATCCAGTGATACTACTATGTGGATGACCTGTTTGTATCAAGTGAGGATAGATGGATTGCCAACACACAGCAGAAGCTTGCTGTTGGATTTGATATAAAGAACTTGGGGATGATGCACTATTTGTTTTTGGCATGGAGGTGTGGCAGAGTGATGGAATCTTCCTTGGACAAGGGAAGTATGCAGTAGAGATCCTGAAGAGGTTCGGGATGATGGACTGCAAGGCTATGGCCACACCTATGGCATCGAATATGAAGCTTCTATGTGATGCTTCATCTGAGCCGATTGATGTCTCTATGTATCGTTAGATGATTGGGTCCTTGATGTACCTGACGAACACGAGACCAGACATTTGCTTTGAACACATTGAGTCAGTTCTTGATAGATCCGAGGAGTGTTCACCTGGTTGATGTAAAGCATGTTCTGAGGTACCTGAAGGGTACAGTGGATTATGAGCTCAAGTATGAAGCGAATCAAAAGTTTAACCTGCAGGGTTATGTTGATTCAGATTGGGCTGGCAGTGCTGCAGATAGGAAAGAGCACATTTGGGTGTTGCTTCAGTATGGGATCAGGTGTGATCTCTTGGTTTAGCAGGAAGCAGTCCTGTGTAGCACTGAGTACAACTGAGGCTGAGTATGTTGCAACCTGTTCAGCTAGTTGTGAGGCAGTATAGCTATGGAAGCTACTATCTGAGTTATTTGATCTCCCATTGGAGGCTACTGGTATCTTCTATGATAACTAGAGTTGTGTGAAGCTGTCCGAGAACCCTGTGTTTCATGACAGGTCGAAACACATAGAGATCAAAATGACTATATCAGGGATATGGTGCAGAGAGGAGCTGTGAAGCTCCTGTATGTTGTGACGGACGAGCAGATTGCAGATGTGCTGATGAAGCCACTAGCCAGGGTGAAGTTCGAGTACTTCAGAGAGAGGCTTGGCGTTCTTCAGATCGAGGACACTTCGAGGAAGAAGTGATGGACACATTTGCTGAAGCCATTCCAAGCATGTTGGAAGGGGGATCCTTCACATGGCTGTGGATGTAAGCACTGGATGATGAGCATCAGGATGATGTTCTGGTTTTTGCTTGGATATGATCGGTTGGATCATGTGTATGTGTATGCATCATGTTGGATGCTGGATATGATCGGTTGGATCATGTGTCTGTATTTTGTTTGTATGCATCATGTTGGATGCTGGATATGATCAGTTGGATCATTTGTATGTATTTTGTATATGCATCATGTTGGATGCTTGGACCATGTATCTGTATATGTATGGTGATATGTATCATGTATTTGTATCAGGTGGATACACTATATGATCAGGTGGATCATGTATGATGATATGTATCAGGTAGATACTTGGTATGCATCAGGTAGATGCATTGTATGATCAGGTGGATCATGTATGGTGATATGTATCATGTATTTGTATCAGGTGGATACACTGTATGATCAGGTGGATCATGTATGATGATATGTATCACGTAGATACTTGGTATGCATCAGGTAGATGCATTGTATGATCAAGTGGATCATGTATGGTGATATGTATCATGTATTTGTATTTGTATCAGGTGGATACACTGTATGATCAGGTGGATCATGTATGCTGATATGTATCAGGTAGATACTTGGTATGCATCAGGTAGATGCATTGTATGATCAGGATGATCATGGATGATGAGCTTCATGATGTTGCTCCAGATGACATGCAGCAGGATGTTGTAGTGATGATGATCAGGATGATCATGTGTACATCAGGATGATGTATGGTGAGTATCAGGTTGATACTCTACGGCCGTGGATCAGGTTGTGCAGATGAGCATGTAATTCGGTGCCCTAGGAGATTTGCAGATAGTCTTTCGAGGTTTTGCCAATGGCATGTAATTCGGTTCCCTGGGATATCTGGCAAATGCTCTTTCGAGGTTTTTCTCTAGGAGGACATGTAATTCGGTGCCCTGGGAGATCTGCAGATAGTCTTTCGAGGTTTTGCCTATGGCATGTAATTCGGTGCCCTAGGATATCTGGCAGATGCTCTTTCAAGGTTTTTCCTATGGCATGTAATTCGGTGCCCTAGGATATCTGGCAGATGCTCTTTCGAGGTTTTGTCCTATGGCATGTAATTCAGTTCCCTGGGAGATCCGATAGGTTGGGATGTGTGCCCGTAATCAGTCCTGGGATGCTCTTGCGAGGTTTTTCCATGACCACATGTAATTCGTTTCCCTAGGAGATCCTATAGGTAGAGCTGTGTGCTCGTAATAGCCTGGGATGCTCTTGCGAGGTTTTGTGGTGAGGTCACATGTAATTCGTTGCCCTGGGAGATCCTATAGGTAGAGCTGTGTGCTCATAATAGCCTGGGATGCTCTTTTGAGGTTTTGTGACGCACGTAATAAGTCCTGAGGATTCCACAGTATGGCCAGTGATGATGAAAACCTACAGGTGGTGGGCCTACATCCAGTATGAAAAAGGACTGGCTCTGTAGAACTTCCTATGACAAGTAGTTTCAGAGATTGATTGAGATAGCAGCAGCAGTGACGATGATGATGACTCGATGATGATTATCCAGTGACGATGATCCAGAGAAGATGACTTGTGCTAGAAGAACTGTGCTGAGAAATACCTTCCTAGTTAAGAGGGAGTGTTGATGTATATGTAACTTTGGAATGTATTTCACATATATGTATATTGTATTCCTATAGAGATGTTATTATTCCTCTATATGGAAGTGTCGTCATTTATATTATAAGTGTCATAACTTATACTTGATGGGTTATTAGACCACCTTGTTTGGGGTCGGCCCTGTATAAGTCATGTGCATCAAAGGGTTATTAGACCACCCTATTGGGGGTCGGCCATGTGGGTCAAAGGGTTATTAGACCACCCTATTTGGGGTCGGCCCAATTAGCATTATGTTATGTGGTTAAGTTCGATCCTACATGAGTTAGGTAAAAAGGCAAGTCAAGTCAAGTATAAATAGAGTGCGGGAGGCACTCTATTTGATCACTCACTTCTCACTCATGCACTCAAGGAGGAGTGGCGCACTTATGGAGGAGGAGGATCTGCTGCTAGGTTATGTCTATCTCTTATGGTTGGGTTGTATCATTGCTCTATCTATCTCTGAGGAAGTTATTGGGGTTTTTCACCTTTATGGTTTTCCCCAAGTAAATATTTGTGTCTCTTGTGTGCTTGCATTATTGTCTCCATGATTGATATGCTGTAGATATGCTGTACATGTTGTTCTCTCAGTTAAGATCCTAGATTAGATTGAAGTAAATTCTCAAAATTTAACAGCTAGTAGGCTACCTCTTGTTTCCTAGAGGTCATACAATTGGTTATTGTGGCATTTGCTTAGTTGTTTGGATTGTGTGTTGATTGGAAATTCTAATGAATGGTAACTATAAATTATATCACCATTCCTTCATTCCATTTTTTTGTCATCTTATGGTTCAAATTATATGAACTTATCTTGGTTAATAATTTTGGCATTATTTATATTTGTCACATTCCCATGTTCACATGAAGTCAACTCATATCAATATTAATACTTAAAAAATGATTGTATGAGGAAGTATTGCATATGACATTTCATTTATTGTCAAGAAAACGAATCGTCTATGATACTTTATCATATCATTAGTACATTATTTAAATACGGAAGTATGAATTAAATACTAAGTATATACATCATCTTCCATTTAAATCCTCATCGCATAGTGATAACTAAGGATTATTATGCATGCACCTCCTCACCTTATAATATCATTTGGGTCAAGGTGCAGACACAACCATAAATTATCAAATGTGTACACAAAGAGTAAGAGACAACTATAAGTAAGCCTTATATTAAATTTAGCATATAAGTCTTTAATTGGTAGTATCATCTGAGATTTGACACGTTGTATTGTTGTGATCTTCTTATCACTCCTTACCAATGTGATTGTAAGGCTTCTTTGATGGTGAAGTCCATAATTTTACATCTTCTTCCTCATTCTCATGCCTTTTGGTAAGACAATAAGGAGGGCAGTAGCCCACAACAACATGGAAAATAGTTTCGACATAGAGGTAGATACATTAATTCTTTCATTAGATAACTTAAATTTCATGCCAGTGACTACGAATTCACCGAATTGTGGATTGGTAAAAAACACATCAAATTATAGAGCCTCGAGCTATTAATTACTCATGTATCTCGAATTTTCGCAAATTGAGCCATTAACAAACTTATTTTGTTGTTATAGTTCAATATAAAAGGTAGATTGTCGAGACTCAAACATGCAGCGAGTCTTAAGACCCACCATTCAAATTTGATCACAACATAATAGTGTATTTTTTTAAAAAATATACTATTGTCGTCGGATATCTGACTTCCCCCTCTAAGATATCCGACATTATTTCCATACCACCGACGGCTAAGAACGTCGTATTTTTGGCCAATTTTACATGGAACTGTCGTCGAATATCTGACTTCCCCCTCTAAGATATCCAACATTCTTGCCATACCACCAATGGCTAAGAACGTCCGATTTCGACCATTTTTACATGAAGCTGCCGTTGGATATTCGACTTATCCCTCTAAGATATTCGACATTCTTGCCATACCACCAACGGATAAGAACGTCGGATTTCAGCCATTTTTACATGGAACTGCCGTCAGATATCCGACTTCATATAAAGTGGTAGTCGTCAGATATCCGACCGCCTAAAAAAAGGATCTTTGTCAGATAAGCGATGAGCACATTGACAAAGCTTCTGTCAGATATCCGACAGGTAGATGTCGGATATCCAACATGTCATTTTACTATCGAATATCTATCAAATTTGGACTGACGTTTAAACAAGAAGAAGGTTTTCGGATGGTCGACAACTGGATGTCGAAAATCGGACATATATGTCGTCGGATTTTGGGTTCAAAAAACATAGTGTAGTTAGCAACATCTGCGTACCATGAGGAATGAACTGGAACTGCAAACAAATGTTCATCAGGGAAGGAATATTCGACTGGTAAATTGTCATCATTGTTAGTAAGTCGAGATAAAAAGTCAGCAACAACGCTTTCCTTCCCTAGTCTGTTAATAATTGTAATGTCAAATTCTTGTAACAGTAACAGCCATCTAGTTACTCTAGCATTAGGGATAGGTTTATTCATTAAGTACTTAATGGTTGAATGATCAATGTGCACAAAAGTGCAATATCCAATAATGTAGTGTCTGAATTTATTGATGGCATAAACAATGGCAAGGAACCTATTCTCTATAACAGTGTAGTTTAGTTCAGCAGGGGCCAGGTTCTTACTAATGTAATAAATTGCATATTGAGCATAACCTTCCTACTGTCCTAATACTGTTCCAATGGCAGTATCTGAAGCATCTAAGGAGATATGAAAAGGTAGATCCCAATTGGGCCCCCGTAAGATAGGCATTGTGGAAAACCTTTTCTTAAGTTCAGTAAACAATGTTTGGCATGCATCATTCCAATCAAACTGTACATCCTTCATCAACAGAGTGAATAAAGGAGAGGCCAGTTTGGAAAAAATTTCTATAAATATTCTGTAATAACCAGGATGCCCTAGGAAGCTACGTACCTCTTTCTGTGTTCCAGGAGTGGGTATGTTTTCAATTACCCTAATTTTGGATGGATCTACCTGGATACCATCAGCAGAGATGAAGTTACCTAGAACTACACCCTCGCTCATCATCATATGGCACTTTTCAATGCTTAAAGATAGATGGGTTTGTTCATAGCATTCTAAAACCTTTTCTAAATTTTTCAATGCTTCCTCAAAGCTACTACCATATGGAGTAAAATCTTCCATAAAAATTTCCATGCAATAGTTTACCATCTCCAAAAAGATCCCAATCATAACTCTCTGAAATGTGGCAGGTGCATTACACATACCAAAAGGAAGTACCCCGTATGCAAAGGTGCCCCAGGGACAGGTGAATTTGGTTTTGTCTTGGTCTTCAGGAGCAATCTGGATCTGGTTATAACCATTGAATCCATCTAGAAAGTAAAAATACTTCTTCCCAAACAAAGGGTCAAGAACCTGATCAATAAAAGGTAGGGGAAAGTGGTCTTTCTGCGTTGCTTTATTCAATTCTCTGCAATCTACGCCGACTCTCCATTTCCCATTTTTTTTGGTATGATCACAAGTCGACAAACCCACTCACTATCTAAAATTGGGTATATAAATCATGCTTCCAAAATATTTTGGATTTCTTCCTTCACTATGTCCCTTAAATCTGGGTTCATCCTTCGTTGTGGTTGGCACACTGGCCTGGAGTCGCTTTTGATGTAAATGTGGTGGGTACACAGATTAGAGGGGATACCCTTCATATCTGTGTATTCCCATGTGAAAGCTCCCCTATGTTTCTCCAGTAGAGTGTTCAGGTGTTCCAGCTCATTGGGCGCAAGATTCAGATCAATGTTCAATGTTTTTTTTGGCTCAATTTCCACTGGAATGCTTTTCGAATTTTTAAGTACTAGAATTATATTGGCATCACTGACTAGAGTCTCTTCTGTTATATTTTCTTGTTCTATTTCATCCAAGGTACTGTTCAGAATTTCGTAGGCGTGTTTAGTGACATATGTGGGCTCACTGATGAAACTATTAATAGTGTCATCCTCTATTTCATCCTTAAAGGTTAAGGCTCTCCCCATCATTAATAATGGCTGAATGCCTTCTTCTTCCTCTAGATCCACCCAAAGTGGAGTTTCAGCTTCTAAGATTGGTCGGGATGGAGGGTATAAAGTCAGGCTTTTAATGTCAGTCCCTTCTGAGATAGTCATAGACCCCGACCGACAGCTGATGCAAGCATTTGCGGTGGCTAACCAAGGTCTTCCCAAGATCAGCGAGTGTCCCCCCAACTACGACTTCGGTTGTAAAACCAAGAAGTCTACAGGGTATTCCCATGAATCAATAAAGACTATGAGGTCATCCAGGATTCCCTCAGGATTGATTGTTGATCTATTAGCAAGTTCTAATATGGTAGGGGTTGGCCAAAGATTAGTGAGTCTGAGTTTTTTTACAGTTTCGATGGTCATAACATTGATATCTGCACTTAAATCTACCAAAACATTACGTATCTGAGTGTTTCCTATGTGTACCATAACAGTAGGGTTTCCAGGATCATCGTATTTAGCCAAAGGAGTCTTACCCATTATTAATTCAAAAAAATTTCCCATTACATGGATAGTGGGAGGATCCCTAGGCTTTCGTCCTGGTTTTTTTACACATAGATCTCTAACGGTCTTGGCATAGATGGGAACATCATGGAGGGCTTGTAATAGTGGAATTTTGACATATGAATTCTTCAATTCCCCTAAGCGATTGAACCGAGGTTGTTCCATTGTCTTTTGTAGGGCCAATCGTTCAGGATATGGTGGTTCTCTTATTAGTTGTGTAGGTTGTGTTTCGGCGTGTGTCTCAGCTGGTGTTTCAGTAGGAATTTCAGCATCCTCAATGATGGGGATTGTTGTGTTGACTGAATTCTCGAATTGCTGATCCATTCTTGCTTCGGTCACAGAGGATGGAACATCCTCAATGACGATGGTTTCCACTACCCTCCCTGATCATAAATGTATGTCATTGCAGGGAATTTGGGAAATGGAATAAGCAGGCATGTTGGCAGTCTCAAATTGATGAACTGCTTTATTATTCAGGTTGGGGCTAGGTTGTGCAGGAAGCTGTGGTCATAGTGGTGCACTCATAGGTGCGGCATTGTTTTGGAGTTGTAGCTATGGCTACTGATACTGTTGGTGAGGGTACTGTTGAGGAGGATATTGTTGATAAGGAGTCTGGTGATGAGGAAAATTATTTCATGGGTATGAATTTCTCCAACTGGGAGACCAAGGAGCTTGTTGGCTTGATTGTTGTGCCCATGGCATCCAGGGGTTAGGATTTTTCATTGAAGTTTGAGATGGATTCAATTTTTTGTTAGAATAATGTGAAGGGAATCATGTATTCATATTATTCATATTGTTCATACCATTTATATTATTCCAAAAAGATGATGGACCTGAGTTCATACCTTGATTTTGAGGCTACCAAGGCTTCTTCTAAGCAATAAAATAAGCTTGTTCCACATCTAAAGTAGATTCCTGTAGGACTACTTTGACTTTGGGTAATGAAGGACATTCCTTGGTATCATGATCCAATTCACACACCCGACATACCTCCACCTTTTCAAGCGGACATTCTTTCAGTGGGTGCTTCTTTCTGCATTTGGCACAAAATACACCAAGTGCTAGATCTTCTGCTGCTTGCCTCTATTTTTCTCTCAAGACATCCAATTATGAGGAAATGGAGCTCATCATATCTATTTTAAAATTCTCCAGAAGGTTTCCTATTTCTGCTCGAGTGGCTCCTCCACTAGCTAACTTTTGTTTCCTAGTGAAGACATCCCAATCTCGTTCTTTGTCCCAATTGTTGGTTCTAGAGGATCCCCTTGAATACCTTCGACATAAATCGACAATCTTCTCAAATGGTTTCTTTGAGATATACCCCTTTCCCAAGAAATTCAACAGATCTAGGCAATCTTCTCTAATTCCCCGCAGTAAGATAATCTTGAGTACACCTTTCCCAATATCGGTATGACTAGACCTCTGTAAATTATATAAAAATCTCTCAACAAAATATTCCAAGCTCTCCTCTTCCTTTTGAACCATTTTAAACAACTCTTCCTTCCTATATCTGGTTCTACAATACTCTTGATATTTGGAAACGAAGGTTTGTTTCATTTGAACCCAAGTAGTAATGGTCTCATGACCCAAACTCATGAACCAGCGTAGAGCATTTCCTTTCAGGGTGGCTGGGAATAATTTCAATTTCTACGCACTAGAGGTGTAGTCGTAACTGTGACAGAGGATGTCGAATTCAAAGAGGAATTCATCTGGATCTTCAGAGAACTTTCCATGGAAGTTTGGGAGAACCGAGGGTGAAATATTCTTCATAGGAGCCACCCCTGGTGTTTGAAGGATAGGGAATTCGAGTGTGACAATAGTGTCACCATGTTGAATATCTTCCACCTCCGCTTCCAGGTTATTGTGGCATTCATTATTTTCTCCACATTCTTCGTTATCCATGTTGGTCCAAAATTTTAATGCTTCCTTCGCTCTTTCTTCCTCTACCTTTGCTTCTTTTTCTCTCCTCCTTTCTTCTTCTCACCTTCTTTCTTCTTCTTCTTCTTGGCAATATTCCAACCACTCCTCTTTAGTGACTCTGTTCCCGTTAATATGATAGATCTCCTCTCGTCCCACTGCACCTGCAGCACTTCCTTTGTCTTCAGGAGGTTTCTTCTCAAGAGGGAGATTTGAAGGTCCCATTGCATTCTCCACGGTTGATGCAGATGTGTTAAGATTAGGGAGAACAGAGTTTCTTCTTCCTCAAGATGCTCGCAGTAGTCTAGTAAAGGAATCAACTCTGGAAATTATATCATCAATGAATGTCTGTCTTCCCAAACCTTGGTTACAACCACGACCTCTTCCACCTGCAACGTTAGTGTTTTGAGGGGGTTCTCGATTTGTTCTTCTTAAATTCATACATGCTTCAAATAATCATAGCTAAAATGAAATCAATAAATCAACTACTATCTATGTCTATCAATTACCATCCCCGACAACGGCACCAAAATGTTGGTCACCCTATATGCTAATCAATTACAACTAACACATAGGATGCTCAATATAAATTGTCAACCCAGGTAGGTATTTTTATTTCAAAATTAATTAGCACAATCTATGCATGAACATTCTAGTAGCTGATTGAATAAATGGAGATAAATTATCCTACCTATCTGCTCAGTCAAACTCATCTCATGGCTAAAACTAATCTAATTTATCCATCTAATAATTCAAAGTACATTTAGCTTCCTACAAGCATCACTCCAGCAATCACTGATCTAAGAATAATTAAGCTAGACTTACTTTTGCAAGAAGTTAAATCCTAAAGATATCAGACTACAATGCATTAACCATAACCTGTATAAAATTATCTAATCTGCAAATCATAAATGACAGTAAGAAATCAAAACCAAGTGCAATCATAATCTGACTAATTCAATAAACTTCAATAAATATGAATAACATAAATAAACTAGAGTTGAGCTTGACTGTAATAGCTAATTAGCACACATGCATAAAAGGAACTAACCTACACAGTCGACTTTCACACCACGCAGTAACAACTATTCAGAATGCAACCATTAACTACCAAAGAAAAATGCAATTATCAATTACTATTGTTCCAGCTTCTCTGTAAAACATATCTACTATAAATCCACACCACACAACAGAAATAAACTAAAGTGCCTACTTAACTCGGAAATCTCTATGAGAAGGAGGGCCCTGGCCTTCTAACAGAGATGCCGTGAACTACTACAAATTAAAACACAAAGATATGAGGAACTCTACTCCTTGTATTAAAAATGGTAATTCACAGTACTCTGTTATAGCTCGTACAATTGATAATCAACCAACCCCAGGCTCAGCAAGCCTTCCCATATTTATACATACATAATACAATCCTGATCCACTAAATTCGTGGAGCCATGAAGATCTCTGATCTTCAGGATGTTGAGTCACAACAAAATAGTTACAGCCATGAATGGACTTGAATGAATCCGTTGGATGTGAAGGGAATTGTTACTCTAGATATCAATGGATCAATAGACTAACTGGCCGGGAAGTGCTCTGTCTGTTGCAGTGATGCTCTGTTGTAGTAAAGTCTTGTTATAGCTACCACATGGAGAGATGATCACATTGTTTCTATTAATGTGTGGAATCGGAATAATGGATTAACAGCTGGCACCAATCGTACCTTCCTTTCATGTGATTAGTGTTGATGTATTTGTAACTTCGGAAGATATTCACTTGTATATTGTAGGTATTAAATTTGTACCTTATTGTATCCCCAACTGAGATGTATTATTCCTTCGGTTGGAAGTGTCATCAATTGTACTTGCAAGTGTCACAAGTTATATTGTAAGTGTTGTAACTTATACTTGATGGGTTATTAGACCACCTTGATGGGGTCAACCCTGTATGAGTCATGTGGGTTAAAGGGTTATTAGACCACCCTATTGGGGGTTGACCTAGTCAGCATTATGTTATGTGGTTAAGTTGGGGCCGACCTAGTTGAGTAAAGGTCAAGTAAAAGTTAGTGTATAAATAGAGAGTGTGTCTCTCTCATTTTACACATCATCTCATTGTCTCACTTCGCATTAGTGAGAGAAGAGAAGGGTATGCACAAGTGGAGGAGGAGCATGCAGCTGAAGATATATATCTCTTGGGTTTGATCATTGTGATCCTTGTATTGATGCTTATTCTATCTCTGAGGAAGTTGCGAGGTTTTTCACCTTCTTAGTTTCCCCCGGTGAAATGTTTTGTGTCTCTTGTCTCTTGTCTCTTATGCTTGATATGTTGTATATGTTGTTCTCTCGGTTAAGATCCTAGATCAGTTTGAATTAAATACTGAAAAACTAACATGGTATCAGAGCTAGCTTGAAGGAAGGCATGCTCTAGCATTTATGAGACTTGTTGCACTTGCAACAAATTGGAGGTTGATATAGCAAAAACCAATCATCGTAGCACTTTTGCTATAAATCTATTTTGGCGAAGGTTCAAGATATGAAACCTTTACAGGTCATATATAACATCCCCATGTACCATGTGTCCGAAGGAAAACCTCAAATTCATTGTACTTTGTGATTTATGATCCGTACAAGTTAGGGTTTCTGCCTCTTCCAAATCTCAGTCATAAACATGTGACCTAGGAAAAAAGGTCATAACTTGGGATAGGAAGCTCCAAATGAAATTTCATAAAAAGTGGCTGGTAGGGAATGGACTATACATTCACAAGCTGGATTTTTAGAGGCTGAAGTTGAACCAGTGACACGTGGAACACTATACAAATTCGCTCTCATGTTTTATCCCATAAACATATCACATTTCAACACTTGGAATAACTCTCTCTCGGAGAATCCAATTGAGGTCAGACCTATGGGGTTGGAAAGATGACCGGTCAGGCTACCACATGCCAAAATTTTAGACCCTGTGGATTCGTAATTTCGAAGTTACACCAGAATCAATCAGGTGCATATTTCTGTCAAAACAGAATTGGATTCTGAGCACCTTCATTCTTGGCTTGTCAATGCTGCAGGAATTTAGGGCTTCGGAGAAAGTTGGAATTTTTGGAATTGGAGACCATGGCTAGATACTCCTCATAAAAATTGAAATTTAGAGACCAAGATCAAATTTTTTGGTCGGGAAGAAGGTCGGGCTTGATCAAACCCTAGTTCGGGATTTTGATTGGAAAGGTGGAAATTTAGGGCTTCTACAAAAGTGGGAATTTTTTAAATATGTTACCACGGATGGAAGATCCTCTGAAAAATCAAAGTTTAGAGTACACGATCAAACCTTTTGATGGGCAGAAGACCGGGCTTGATCAAACCCTAGTTCGGGATCATGTCCAGAAGATCCGGAAGTTTCAAAGGCAATTTTGAGGGGTCAATTTTTGCAGTTTTCAAAATTGAAGTATACCAGCTTGATCAACTCAACAAGGTGCATCTTTTCATCCTTTCAAAAGTTTGAAATTCAAAGTTTGAATTTTTAGGGTTTCTCTAACAAACCCTAATCCAGCTCCAGATCTAGTTTCTACAAATCAAGAGGATTGGGTTAATCCTAGAAGAGAATGAATTGGACACTTGCATAAGTGAAGAAGTTCCAGTTTCAGAGGGAGATGAGGCTAAGGCCTTACATAAGAAGACTACAAGCAATATCGACAGGTATGACTTGAGGAGATACAGGTATGTGTTGAAATTTGTTCATGATTAAGTTTATGATATGTTTGTCTTTATATTATTAAGGTTAGTACAATATTGATTAATTTTAGAATTGTCTTATTACCCTAGTAAAAGTATGAATGCATGTGAATGATAGAAGACATTCATTGATTAGGGTTATGACACTTATGATTGTACTAATGCACTATGGTGTTGTATGAGGTTTTTGTTTTCCACTAACATGAAAGGTACATCAAGAAAGACAAATCAATTTCTAGATCAAGAACATATGACCATGGTGACATGAAGACAAAGACTCATCTATAGCCATTATAGAAGCTCTACTTACGAGGTATGTATATTTTTGGTTCTACAATTTTTAACTTATGAGTTATGCAGGTTACTAGCACAAGTCTTTAAAAATAACAAGAAGACATTATGTGGGTATGTTAGACATAACTAGCAAGCATGACAATCCAGGTATGTTTTTCCTATATCAAGTTATAATCGTATATTGTGTTAGGATCTCCTATATAAGTACTTTTGTATGAATGATAATGATTATTCTTGAAGTTAGAAGTTTAAGTAATCAAGGGATTATGCATATTATGTTTCTTACTTTGATTGATGATATGACTAACCAGAAGAGTCCTATGGTCAAATAAGAATATGCATGAGTAAAAGAAGTCTTCCCTGAAACCTTGAATACTAATGCTTATTACCTATGTATGAAATGATCATGACCATACATGTTTAATATTATTTAGAATCATAATGTTTTGAGATTATACTAATGGATGTATGATTATGTATGAGATATTCATGAAACTAGTGCACACTTAAGCATGCATAGTGATCCAGGGTCAAGAACAGGTAATCCAGGAAGCCAAGATCAAGAGGGAGCACACTCCAGTTTTTCATGCAAGGAAAAAAAGATCAAGAGGGAGCACACTCTAGTAGTTCTTGCGAGGAAGCAAAGATTGAGAGGGAGTCCACCCAACAAACAAACAAAGATAAGTATTTGAATTGTCATTTGGTTGTTTAAATAATATTGTTCAATACTTATGTTCCTAGACTTAGGTTGTTTATTATGCATAATTGCATTAATGGACAGATACTACTAATATGCAAGTAATGGGTAAGTGGCCTATGGTACTGTACAACATTCCATTGCTACTTATCTAGAATGAAACCTCTTTGCTGACATGTTGGGAGTTGTGCACACTCTTAACAATGTTCTGGTAGAGATGGAATGCATCTAGAAAGTTACGGGATATGGATAAATGTTGTATTGATGCATTGGCTAAGATAGTTGCATGATTGTATGACATATGTATTTATGCGTAAGATTTTGTTATGAAAACTATGAGAAGTTTCTAATCATGCAATTGAATTTGACTTCTAGAAAAGATCATGTACAATCACCTACAAAATAAGGACTACAACATTTGTTCCAACAACGAAGTTCAAGAAAACTATCTATTGAAGATATTGAAGAATCTGAAGTTCCCAGGATTCGGGATGAAGTAATGAAAGGATGTCATGATCAAGGAGTACAATTTGATCATGAAGAATGATGTTTGGGATGTGGTCCTAAGACCAAAAGGGAAGTATTTTGTGACTTCAAAGTGGATGTATAAGATCAAGCATGCTGCAGATGGTAGCATAGAGAAATACAAGGCGAGGTTTGTTGCTCGTGGCTTCTCCCAAAAAGAGGGGATAGATTATGAAGAGAGTTTTTCCCCTGTAGCTAGATACACTTCTATCAAATCAGTACTTGCTCTGGCTACAGTGATGAAGTGGAAGATACACTAGATGGATGTCAAGATAGCTCTCTTGAATGGTTTAGTCGAAGAGGAAGTGTATGTGGAGCAGCCACTTGGGTTTGAGACACATGACAGAGGGACTCATGTGTGCAAACTGAAGAAAGCCCTATATGGTTTGAAACAAGCTCCAAGGACTTGGTATGGTAGGATAGACAGCTTTCTATCTAGTTTGGGCTTTACCAAAAGTAAAGCGGATTCCAACCTTTACTACAAGGTTGAGGAAGGCAATCTAGTGATACTACTACTGTATGTGGATGACCTGTTTGTTACAATTAAGGATGGGTTGATTGCCGACACGAAGAGGAAGCTTTCTATCAAGTTCGAGTTGAAGGGCTTGGGTATGATGCACTACTTTCTAGGCATGGAGGTGTGGCAAAGTCCAGATGGAATCTTCCTTGGACAAGGGAAGTATGCAGTAGAGATCCTGAAGCAGTTCGGGATGATGGACTGCAAGGCCATGGCCACACCTATGGCATCGAACTTGAAGCTTCTGTGTGATGCTTCATCTGATCCGATTGATGTCACTATGTATCGTCATATGATTGGGTCCTTGATGTACCTGACGAACACGAGACCAGATATTTGCTTGGCGGTGAACACATTGAGCCAGTTCCTATAGGATCCGAGAGGTGTTCACCTGGTTGTTGTAAACCATATTCTGAGTTACCTGAAGGGTATGGTTGATTATGGGCTCAAGTATGATGCGAATCAAAGGTTTAACCTGGAGGGTTATGTTGATTCAGATTAGGCAGGCAGTGCTGCAGATAGGAAGAGCACTTCAGGGTGTTGCTTCACCACGGGATCAGGGGTGATCTCTTGGTTTAGTAAGAAGCAATCCTTCGTAGCACTAAGGATAGCCGAAGGAGAGTATGTTGCAGCTTGTTCGGCTAGTTGTGAGGCAGTATGGATGAGGAAGCTACTGTCTGAGTTATTTGATCTCCCGTTGGATGCTACTGGTATCTTTTGTGACAACTAGAGTTGTGTGAAGCATCTGAGAACCCGATGTTCCATGACAGGTCGAAGCACATCGAGATCAAATATCACTATATCAGGGATATGGTGCAGAGAGGAGCAGTGAAGCTCCTATATGTTGCGATGGATGAGCAGGTTGCAGATGTGTTGACATAACCACTAGCCAAAGTGAAGTTTGAGTACTTCAGAGAGAGGCTTGGTGTTCTTCAGATTTAAGATACTTCGAGGAAGAAGTGATGCGACACATTTGCAGGAGCTATTCCAAGCATGGTGAGAGGAGGATCCTTCCCATGGCTGTGGATGTAATCATTGTGTGATGAGCATCAAGATGATGCTCCAGTTACTACTTTGTATATGCATCAGTTGGATGCTTTGTATGATCAGTTGGATCATGTATGTTGATATGCATCAGCTGGATGCTTTGTATGATCAGGTGGATCATATGTGATGATATGTATCAGGTGGATGCATTATATGATCAGTTTGATCATGTGTGATGAGCATCAGGTCGATGCTCAAGATCCTGTACATCAGGATGATGTATGGTGAGTATCAAGTTGATACTCTATGGTCGTGGACAGGTTGTGCAGATGAGCATATAATCTTGCCCTGGGAGATTTGCAGATATTCTTGCGAAGTTTTTCCTATGACATGTAATAGTTCCCTGGGAGATCTGGAAAATGCTCTTTCAAGTTTTTTCTCTAGGAGGACATATAATATTTCCCTGAGAGATCTGATAGGTTGAGCAGTACGCTCGTAATCAGTCCTGGGATGCTCTTTCGATGTTTTGTCTTATGGAATATAATATTTCCTTGGGAGATCCGATAGGTTCAGTAGTACGCTCGTAATCAATCTTGGGATGCTCTTTCGAGGTTTTTCCATGACCACATGTAATCTTTCCTTGGGAGATCCAATAGGTTGAGCAGTACGCTTGTAATCAGTCCTGGGATGCTCTTTTGAGGTTTTGTGGTGGGGGTCACATGTAATACATTTTGGAGATCCGGACAGGTTGTGCTAGTCACGTAAAAGGCCTCAGATGCTCTTTAGAGTTCTTGCTATTCAAGACACTCTTTTAAGGTTTTGTGACAGTTAACATATAATATTTCCCTAGGAGATCTTTCCGGTTGTGCTTAGGCACATAAAAGATCCTAGGATACTCTTTCGAGGTTTTGTTGATGCATGTAATAAGTCCTGAGGATTCCATAGTATGGCTAGTGTTGATGAAGACCTACAGGTGGTGGGCCTACATCTAGCATGAAAAATAGTTGGCTCTGTAGGAACTTCCTATGACAAGAAGAATTCAGAAATAGCCCAGTGTTCAAGATGTTGTGTACAACAACAGTGATGATGATGATGCTCTGTGATCCAGTGATGATGATCCAACTCCAGAATTAAAGACTTGTGCTTATATGGATTGATGACTTGTGTCAAGAGAATACCTTCTTAGTTAAAAGGGAGGGTTGATGTATTTGTAACTTTGGAAGATATTCACTTGTGTATTGTATTTATTAAATTTGTACCTTTTTGTATCCCCAATGGAGATGTATTATTCCTCTGGTTGGAAGTGTCGTCAATTGTACTTGCAAGTGTCGCAAGTTATATTGTAAGTGTCGTAACTTATACTTGATGGGCTATTAGACCACCTTGATGGGGCCGGCCCTGTATGATTCATGTCGGTTAAAGGGTTATTAGACCACCCTATTGGGGGTCGGCCCAGTCATCATTATGTTATGTGGTTAAGTTGGGGCCGACCTAGTTGAGTAAAGGTCAAGTGAAAGTTAGTGTATAAATAGAGAGTGTGTCTCTCTCATTTTACACATTGTCTCATTGTCTCACTTCGCATTAGTGAGAGAAGAGAAGGGTACGCACAAGTGGAGGAGGAGCATACTATTGAAGATATCTATCTCTTGGGTTTGATCATTGTGGTCCTTGTATTGATGCTTATTTTATCTCTAAGTAAGTTGCGTGATTTTTCACCTTCTTGGTTTTCCCCGGTGAAATGTTTTGTGTCTCTTGTCTCTTGTCTCTTATGCTTGATATGTTGTACATGTTGTTCTCTCAGTTAAGATCCTAGGTCAGTTTGAATTAAATACTAAAAAACTAACACTTAGCGGGCTGCTACAATTGTGTCTCTCAATGCTTTGAGCTTATCTTAATAAAATCGACACAAGTTAGCATAAATCAAAGAATAGAATTCATAACCATAACAATCTTAGGCATTAATAAGCTAGGCAATAATAAATCATACCTGTCAGGATTCATGCTCAATCTTGAGGAAATACATATATCTGGTTTATGAAAATAAGGCAAGACTAGGGCAAAAAGAGGTAATAGGTGTGGTAAAAAAGGGACAATTCCAAGAACCAACAGTTTCAACCAATTTTCCCAAGTGGTAAACCTAAAAAAATGTCTTCTCTATAGATTTGTATGTGTCCACGGTGTGTGAAATTCTAAATCACAGAATATTTAAGAGCTCAGTATACCTCATAGAGAAAGAAGAGCAGAAAAACATGAATTACGGTGAAAATTGCAGTAAAAAATGACTAGGAAATTAATCATGCATGAGAATTCAAATAGGAACATAATAATGTCACATGATCCAATAATCAGTATAATGAACAATGATGTTACAATGGTGATAATTTGAATCACCTAGGAGAATTCGATTCTTAGTTTGTATAGCATAGTAATTGTCACCTCTATTACTGCTCCAGAGCTCCCAAACTCAGTTAAACTCAACCAAAACTCAATTAATTGAAGACACAATTAGTTAACTAACCAATGAGGCCGCATCAGTGAGTTTGAAATGCAAGTCACTTAGAAAATGGCGCATGAGGCCACAATCGGTGGAATTCGGAGCATAAACACCCCACAAGAGTCATCTAACTCAAGTGGACTAAACTGGAACATTGAGTTGGCTCCTAAAAAGTAGGGAAATTCCTCTAGTGGTCCTAAAATCATGCATGCAGGGTGCATTCGGTGGCTACTGAACCCTGGATGACATATACACATGACTAGGGGGGAAATAAAATCACTAAGTACTACAAAATGGTAAATAATGTAAGTTGGACAAGGATGGAGTATTAAAATATCCTAACACCCCCCCCTTAATCCAAACTTGTGCATCCTGGGCCCTGGTTACTAAGACCAAAGGTCACCCATACAATCAAATAAATGATAAAAAATAAAAGAATTTTCCATGAACCAAGGAAATGGGGGAAAACGTCATGGGAAAAATACCGCCCCTCAAAAAGAATAGCAGTAGGGAACTCAAAGAACCTTAATAGTAAGCAGAGAAGGAAAAAACTTTCCTAAGTGAAATCCTTTGCAAAAATATTGGAAATATGCTCCTATGTAGGATAGTAATGCAGGTGCTAGATATCGATCTGGATCTGGATCTTCTCCTCTGATGTACCTCCCACTGTATCGAAGTTGTATTTTTCAAAACAAGTCTTTCAGGAATCCTTCTTGATACTAGAGCAAATGGCTCAGTGTATTTCAAATCGTGAACCGTTGAGTACCCTTTGTGAGACAACTAATATTTGTACTTGGTTGTATATCCCCCATGGAAAGACTCTTGAACGGATTGTGGATCAAGCCCCACCATCATGTAGCACCTCTCTGAGAGAAGTGGATCTGCATTGCATAATGCAAGGTTTGCATGATACTGAGATTTGGTGGTTCTATGGTCAGATGGATCCCCAACTGTGTTCCCAGCAGCTACAAGGACTTTGTGAGCCCATATTGGCCTTGGCCATGGATTGGGAGAATGTGTTGGATCTAGATCTGGATCTCCTTGAACTTTGTTCTCAACATCAAGATCTTGATCCCCATCTTCATTACAAGAGACATCACTCTGATCTTCATCAAATTTCAATGGAGTAGGAAGAGAGTATGGAAAAAAATAAGATAACTCATATGCCTTGGAGGCATGGTTTTCAAAACCTTTCACTATAATATTCCCAGTAGAGATCTCTACAATCTCAACTATGTCAATACCAAAGACCACTTTCTTTAGTGAACCTGTGTGAGTCATCTGATATACAAAAAACAAATTTTCTGACAATGAAGGCATAAATAGAACATTTTTGAACTTTCCATGCTCTAGATGTATTATTCCCTTCCCTTCAATAGAGATATGAGATTTATCTCAAATGTGAATAATCAGATCTACAGAAGAAAATGATTCTTTGGAGGCTCCTGAATCTATGAGGAAAGCTTGTGATTTTGAAAATATATCCTTCAGTGCATGGAATCTCTCATAACCATTGGACTCACTTCCGGAATCAGTCTCTCTTGCACCTTTTGGGAGGGCAATGTTGTGTTGTTCAAGGTGCTTGATCATCTGATCTATCTTCTTCTGCATGCAAGATCTTTCTTGGTGGTTTCCTTTCTTGAAATAGGAACCCTTCTGGGAGGGAAATGTTGTGTTGTTCAAGGAGCTTGATCATCTGATATAGCTTCTTCTGCATGCAAGATCTCTCTGGGTGGTTTCCTTTCTTGAAATAGGAACACTTGGATTTCTCAAATCCCTCTTGTTTGTCCTTTTTGGAGCTATAGGCTCCTTTCGATGGACTGAACTTGGAATTCTGCTTAGGTTCGGTTTGCCTCTTCTCTTTTCCCTTGTGCTCCCCTTTGGAATTCACACTTTTCGACTCCCCAACCATAAGAGCCTGATTTTTGGAGGCTTGGAAAGCGCCCATCGGAATCAGTTTGTTGTGTTCTTGGATGAGAGATTCGGTGAATGCATCTAGAGATGGAATCTTCCAACCAGGGATTGATATTCTCCCTGAATGGAAGGTAGATACAAATATGGAGAACTCAGAACTTAGCTTTCTTAGCATGGATAGCACCAATTTCTCATCCTTCTTCTCAATGCCACACTAATTGCATTGCATGACCAAATATTTGAAT
Source organism: Larix kaempferi (assembly GCA_027924585.1). Lineage (NCBI taxonomy): Eukaryota > Viridiplantae > Streptophyta > Pinopsida > Pinales > Pinaceae > Larix > Larix kaempferi. Next base: position 31,604 of record BSBM01001565.1, on the reverse strand, counting down.
TTGGAAAAGAATTGTTGGATGGTCTCGAAACTGCTCGGTTGAAGAGCAATCAACTCATTCTCCAGAATATGGCCCCTTAGCTCATCTTGTTTTCCGAAGAGGGTATCCAACTTCAACCATACCGCTCTTGGAGTCTTCAATCTATCTAGATGGAAAAGAAGATCTATGGATATATGAATACACATGAAACCGAATGCTTCATCCAATGTATTCAGATACTTGGCCTTCTCAATAGTTGCTTGAGGTTCGTCCTCATTTCCCATTGTTACCCTGTACAGTGACTTGTTTCGCAATACCATCTACATATCATCCCTCCAATAAAGGTAATTGAATGGTGTCAAGATCATGGGAGAGAGAGGAGAGTTCGAATTTTCGAGTAGAATTGTTGGAGCGAATACAAGGTGGTGTTGTTGCTACTACTGCAGTGAAAATATTTCAATAACCTGCAAAAAACTCTCAATTTTGGAGATATACTACTAATAATCACTTCTTTAGGACAATAGGCACATTTTTCTGGATCCCTCACACTTGGCTAGACCTCAAAGGATTTCTCCAATGAATTCAATGCAATGGCACCAAGATTTGTTGTGTAAATCCATAGGCTTCTGGTGCACTACTGAAAGCAAATGCTCAACCTACACTCAAATGGATTTGATACCAAGTGAAATTCTAAATCACAATAGATCTAAGAGCTGAGTATACCTCACAGAGAAATAATGAGCAAAAAAGATGAATTACTAACTGCAGTAAAAATGAGCAGACAATTAATCATGCACGAGAACTCAGATAGGAATAGAATAATGTCACATGATCCAATAATTAGTATAATTAACAATGATGTTACAATGGAGAGAATTCGAATTACCTAGGATAATTCGAGCATTAGTTTGTCTAGCAGTAATTATCACCTTTATCAGTGCTCTGGAGCTCCCAAACTGATTTAAACTCAACCAAAACTCAGTTAACTAAAGACACAATCAATTAAGTGACCAAGGAGGGTGCATCGGTGAGTTTGACATGCAAGTCACTCAGAAAATGGCACATGAGTCCATAATCAGTGGCATTTAAAGCATAAACCCCCCACAACAGTCAGCTAACTCAGGTGGACTAAACTAGAACACTAAGTTGGCTCCTAAAAAGTAGGTAACTGCCTCTATTGGTCCTAAAATCATTCATCCAAGGCACATTAGGTGGCTATTGATTCATGGATGACATCTGCACACCACTAGGGGGAAAATAACATCACTAAGTACTAGAAAAAGGTAAATAATGCAAGTATAACAAGGATGGAGTACTAAAATATCCTAACTTGGTGATCCCTTAAAAAAATATCTTCAAAGAAATATCTCTCTAAACTCTTCTCTAGTAAACCTCTCTTGCATAATTCACTTCTTGAAAATTTGGCCAAAAAAGGTTTAAGGATTATGTTTTTCTTTTATTTAAAATCCCATTGTCTTAAAATTAAATTCCCACTCTTTTGTTCATTTGATATTTCAGTCAATAAGTGATAAACATGCATATCATTTTATAATCTGTAGTGTGCACCATATAATCTGTAGCAAAAATCAACATTTATATTTGCACAACATTTTTCGAAATAATAGTGAACCAAGTATATAATATTGCACCAATGCTTATTCTTGACATAAGCACATCAATGACACAACAAGAAAAAAAATACAAGTGTAAACTTCCGCAATTAATAGTTTGTGGAAGTTTGTCCTTTTTGGAGGTGTTTGCATATGTTTTTATCGATGCGCATATATAAATAGTGCACATATGTGTATTTATTGTTAAGATGCACTAGTGGGCCTATAATGTTTTTGATGCACTGATTATGATACATGAAAATAGAACAAGCATGTTTCTCAGTTTGTTTTTTAAAGAGTGAAGACATGTATTGATTGTATTCTTCACTCAACGAGAAGGGCAACAAGAGAAATAAATCAAATGGTTGATTCTTCAAATTCTAGCTCATTCCATTTCATTCAAAATTCAAGTTCTTTATTGTTTTCACCAATAAGTCCAGATTTATTTATATTTGATTATATATTTGAATTTATGTTGTATTTTCATGTGCATTTGAATAATTATGCATTTCCTTTTGCAAGATATTGATTTCGGATCAAGTTGAGATGCACACACGATATTCCACGACTCCCAAAAAGTTGCAAGGTCATACCTGGAGAAACATACCATAGGTAGATGGTAGATAAAAATGGAAGGAAACTTTACCACACCAACTATAACATGTCATCATCCAGTAACCATCATGGACCAATGGTACTTCATCGTAAACTATATCTCTTTTATGACACCTCAGTAGTATGCGATTGTTCAAAATGTAAAGGGTTGAAGTTGAAACCTAGGTGATTCATACTGTCACATTATATTAATGACCTACTGCCCAAATTTGATAGTTTAACACCCCACAATCTGGTCAATGGCCCGATATGTGACATAAAAATGAAACGTAGGAACACTTCCATATGCTCATCCTTTAAAAAATTGGAATCCATCAACCTTGTTTTGTCCTAATTTCACCAACCCGTCTCGTTTTGTTGATTCAAATAAGAGTTCTAGTGGGACAATCTCCTTTTGTCTCTATTCTTTTGATTCGATACATGGTAGTTTCGTTTCCCAAAGGAGGGTAATTTGTCATTATGATCAATTACAACTTCTACCTGCAAATATTTGATAGTAATCCCATGTGCATAGCTAAGAGCCTCTAGGATACTATTCAAAATTTGTATATCCTATGTGCTCTACTTGATTTCAATAAAAAAAATGGAATATATATTGGAAATTTGAATCAATGAAATTCACAATAAATAATGGATATTTGTATAGCCTCCTTGGTCTACTTGAAATCTATAAAAATAATTCACAATATTAACAAAATATGGGTGAATATTCTCACAAAGTTTCTTTTTGATGGGTTTGACATAAATATTGTATATCAAAAATAAAAATAAAAATAAAAAATTGATTATGAAATCATTACAAAAATTTTGGATAGTAATCCCATGTACATCACTAAGGGATTTTTGGATATTATTAAAAATTTGTATATCCTCCTTGGTATACTCGAAATCAATAAAAAAGGAATATATATTGGAAATTTGGATAAAAATAATTCACGATATATATTGGAAATGTGTATATCATCCTTGGTCTACTAGACATATATAAATTAAAAGAATTCACAATATTAAGAATATGTGGGTGATTATTTGTCTATTAAAGTTTCTTTTTGAGGGTTTTGACATCAAGATTGTATTCCAATAATATTGTGAGTCAATTGGTCCAACTTCCGCTCAATTTATTATTACTTCGTATCGCCAAATTTACAAGAGGGTAAAAAGATACATATGTTGTGGTGTCGATTGCCAATAATTACTACAGAAAATTGACATTAAATAATCTTCAATTACAGTCAAACATTGTATTACATCTCCAATTTAGATCACTGACACACAACGCATTTTATAAATCAAACAACAACAACATAACATGAAATGACATAAATATACATTAACGATATCTACAACATGATATACATCAACATCAACATAAACTAATATGAAACAATGATAATATATATGAACAATAATACACAACTCATAATATATGAAAAATATACATCGAAGACAAATATAAAAGTCAGATATATACATGTGCTTAATAACTAATATGAGCTAGCAAGTCTACCATTGGAGCTAGAGGGATCAGTACCTTCACCAAGAGATATAGATGTATTCGTACCTCTTCCATGTAAACATGAAGAACAAAACATCTGAAATATATATCCATGAGTATATGTATAACTCAAGCCAATCATCGTATCCAAAAGAGAACTGAGCAGAGATGTACTAGGAGGTGGTGGTGGGTCGACTGGGTGAGGATGAGTGGGTGGTGGGACAAATGGGTGAGGAGAATCGATTGGTAATTTGACTTTTTGTGGGTCTATTGGGTGAGTAGGAGAGCGTGGTCAGACAACCTGTGGTGGGTTAACTTGGTGAGGAGGAGAGGGTGGTCAATCGACCTATGGTGAGTTGACTGGGTAAATAGGAGAAGGTGGTCGGATGACCTATGGTAGAAGAGAGGGTGTTCAGTTGACCTATGTAGATGGAGGAGTAGGAGGAGGAGGAGGAGGAGGTGGAGGATCACCACCCTCATCATATGCATTGGAACTATCTCTCTCAGCTGGTCACCACCTATTTAGTAGCCTGGATGCACCCATGATATAACACATAAGCGAGGTCATATCACATGGGAGTATCCTCCAAATCACAAGGTATGAGGCTCTCATGATCACGTTTTCTCGGATAGGGCGCACTCCCTATCAATCCAACAACCTAGACAATTGATATTCCATATCCTAATAGTATCTAGCATCAAGCCTGCGTTATAGGTCAGGTCTATGTAAATATGGTATATCTTCTACCTCTGCCATGTTCTTTTCTGGTTGGGGAGGCACATCACCAACATAAGTGTCGATATCTGTAAAATTTCAGAGAACTATCATCAAAAAATGTAATTAAACATTGTAAGGAAAATGTCATAATAAATTGCATATGCATTAAATTAGACAGTACAATGCAACTAGATTAATCAAAAGATAAATCTAGTATTGTATCTACCATCTGATGACTCATCTACGATAAATAGGATGTTAGGACACCCTCACCAATATAACCTTACATATGGGTACGGTACCATATCCAGGGCATTATCAATTTTGCAAGAAAGTAAATCAATTTACTCATGAGTGATCTTGCTAGGGAAATTGGACCGGACCCTCTTGGGAAACATATTCCCCCACATGTGCATACACACCTTAGTCATCATCCCAGGAGTTTGGCCATGGAATGAGGTTTGAGATTCCATGAACCTATCAAAAAATAAGGAAAACAACTATGAATAAAACTGCAAGATTTTCCTTCCATCAATCATAACGTGACAATGATCCATAGGAAAGAAAAACTGCTGCAAACAAAATGGCATACCACCTAATGCATCTAGGTATCTATACTAAAGAATCAACATAATATAATAAGGATCAACTAATGTGTTTCTCATCAATCATGGCATGGGCCACTTTTGTGACCAAAAGAGAGAGGCACCTAACCTCCTCCACATGAAGATAAGATATCCATAGTTGGCCACCATCTACCTGGAAGTCATCAAGGATAGTGGCATCCTCACTAACATATCTCGATATATATGTCATCTTACAAGATGTCAAAAATCCAGGTGGGACATTGAGGAAATGGATAAAATCCTCCCCTCTCATAGATAGTTATGTGATGAAGTATATGTCCTCCTCTATGGGCTAGAACAACAGATCAGGTCCCACCCTAAAAGCATATTTTCATTGATCCCAAACAACAGATCAATTGTATTAGTAGCTAAGAATGCCCACTCAACGATGTTTCCTCATAAAACTTTTGGATTCCAACATGTTGTAAGAGATATCTATTTTATGGGGTAATAGGTTGAGGGACCAAATCCCTCTCCCTCTCTCTAATATCCCACTCTCGTACAACATTGTATTGGTCCTACCACTATTGTTAGTCTTGTTGATCCTCTCGTCGCTCCTATCTATGATTAAACATGTATAAATTTCATCAAAAACATATAGATAGAGAGATACGTACATAAATAAAACAAAAATAAATTACTAAAGTACATTAACATTTATAAAAAGCATAAAATAATATTGTTTTCTAAAAAGAAATTTCAAAGCTTCTATGTGCACCCATAAAACAGTAACGCACCATACCCAGTGCTTATGTAAACTAACTGCACCACTCTATGTTCTAGAAAAAAAAACATTCACCAAGGAAATAACAACACTTTATAAATTTCACCATAGAAATAAAAACACTTTTTTCTAAGTATAGAACTTTTGGTGCCTTGTATATAAGTCTGCACCACTGTGTCCTTATATAATCAAAGAATCGATAAAAAACATTGTTAAATTTTATCAATATATTTTACGGTGCTTATTATAAAGATGCACTATCGGCAATGCATAAATATATACTTAGCACAGATGTGTCCATGTATAAAGTGAGAACCGGTATGTTGTAAAATATATTACATGGTTTGAGTGTTAAATTTATTAAGGTGTCTTGAAAATAATATGTATGGTGCTCATTATGAAGAGGCACACACCAGTGACGGTGCGTCTGAATACTTAAATAGCAACGTGTATTTTTTTATTTGTATTTTTCGATTAAGTGGTGTGTCTGGGTTTAGGTTCACACACCATGCACGGTGCATTAGATTTATGGTCAAGAATCAATAACAGTGCATTAATTTATGTAAATAGCACCATGTGTTTTTAAAGATTATTTGTTTGTTAGGTTCAATGGTGCATTTTGGTTTATGTTTATGCTCTGTAAATGGTGTGTCCAGTTTATGGGAAAGCACTACTAATGGTGTGTAATTTTTTATTGGGTGTGCTATGTGTTTAAACACAATGCACTAATCATAGAGGTAGGTGCAAGCCAAACAAACAATGTGCAATGCACAAATTCTAATTTTTTTAAGAAAATGGCATATTGAAGGAAATTTTCAGTTTTTAATCCACTAAAAAATTAAATGAGAAGGTAATAAAAAAAATACCTGGACTCTTTCTTGCTTAGGAGGTATTTTTTCCATGTGTAGAAGAAATCAAAATTTCCAAATGCATGGAAAATTTCAACTCCACGGACCAATCAAACAGCTGGAGAAATTCAAACAATGAGGTGCACCAAGTACAGGGGGCATGGGTGTTAGAAAGAAGCATTTATGCTTGGGTGGGAGAAGGAGGTCTTTGGCACTCAGGAAAGGATAAAATGATATTTCCATTCATTTTTTTATTTTACCCTATTCCGATGTACCCAATTTTGTGGTGTACCAGTTCACGTTCATTTTTTGGATACACATTGTGTGATTCATTTAATAGTTAGAACATCATGGCAATCTATTTTTTAAAAATATTATTTCTAAATATCATCCAGTTTGTTGTATCATGTTAAGAACCTGTGTGTATTTATATATATAATGCACTGGGGATTTGTAATGGGTAAATTAAAAACATGGTTTTCCAAAGAAGTGCATTGTAATGTTGCACGCACTGGTGCTTTCATATCATTTCCACACACTAGACAAGGTTTCCCAAGAAAATAAAATAAACATATTTATAAAAAAACACGTCAACCTATTTTGATACCAGTTCTTTTGAATGATGTGCATCGGTGTGTTTGGATTGATGTGGAGCACTGTACATTTTTTTATAATAAAAAAAAAAATTTGGGGTTTCTGGTTGGTGCTTTTTAGTTTCACACGCACTGATGCGTCCATTTCCTCATCATGTACAACTGATTTTAATGGGAATAATATATATAGATATAGATATTTGAAATTGCATCTAGCTATGTTGTCTTCATCACCGGTGTGTGTGTTCTGTTGGTGCATAAATGCGTATGGAGAGATGTAGAGTACGTTACATTTTTTATAATAAAAAATTATGTTTTTTGGATTTTGGTTGGTGCTTTTTACTTCCACATGCACCAGTGCATCTATTTCCACATCACGCACTGAAAATATTTGATGGGAAAATTTTATATATATATATATATAGATAGATAGATAGAGAGAGAGAGAGAGAGAGAGAACGAACTCCATTGAGTCGTATTATCATTGGCACGTGTCATACTGTGGCACATTGGCAAGTTGGTGCTCTTACGACTTTGATGCATAAATGCAGCTTTTGTTAAAATGTATTGGTGCGTGTTTTATGTTCTAGAACACTTATTGAAAACCTGTTTTTAAACCTCTACTTTCCCACCTTCGTTAATGACCTCCAGTATAAATGGATGAATGGGTTTTTTTGTGTAAGGTCTGCAAAAAACCTCCACTAAAAGGTGTTTTCCTTGTAGTGTATACTTGGGTATAATTAACCAAGTAATAACCCATTGACCCCACAAAATTTTTCCTTATGTGGGTGTACCTGAATGTTCCTAACTTCGAGCATAGCTTCATTTGAAGATAAAAACATGTCTAAGAAGTCATGTGAGTTGGGAGATTTAACAGCTCATATGGCTGAAGTGAATGCATTGTATTCCTCTTGCAAGGGAATACTTTCATTTGAAGCTACCGAATCCATTTGAATAGCATGGTATGAATATTTTATGACAGATAATGGTAATATAATCTTCGAAGAACCACATTCCAAGGAATTAGGCACTACTTATTTATCATTTTCCTCTAATAAACACTCTAACAAGACTGCATGCAATGTCAGAGAGTCATCCGCCGAAATGGATTTAGGAAAAACTGATAATGGGAAGTAGGATACAGATGTTATGGTGAACATTGGAGCAACTTGAGCAGTGGGAATTGGTAGAGGGAGTGTAAAAGGTCCCATGAGGGAAGTGTCCTTAAACATTCCATTTCTAGCATCCTGAATTACCTTCTGTGAATCCCCAGTGAAAGGAACATTTGAATGGTTACTTGTGTTAGGAATACAATAATCTAAATGGTCAATCGTAATTATTTTCCCCTTACGACAATACCAAATCACTCTAAAAACCTAAGATACTACCGATTTCATTGCATGTATCCAACTACGTCCCAATAGAAGATTGTAATATATGGGCACATTCACTACCTCAACTTCAACTATAATTGTCTTACCACCCAATTCAATTGGGAAGTTGGTGATATTTCCATGTGGTGGGAACGAATGTGCATGAAATTCCTTAAGCATGTTATGATATGGGACTAAGGTGGGTGATACCAAAGTTTTCCAATGTGATAATGACATGATAGAAGTCAAGAACCCTTCATCAAGGATGGTTTGAAAAATATTCTTTCTGTGATATGCTACTTTAATCTAAAAAGTGATCTATGAAGGGATCCTTTAGGTGGGTTGGTCCAATTCAAACATGATAAATCAAGTATCGAATGGATTGGAAATGCCTATAGTGGATAATAGTGTCATTTGCTACGTCGGTTAGCTTTGCAAGACTTCGAATACTGACATGGAACATAGTGATTGAGCTAAATATTCAAACACATTGTAGCTTTTGGTAGCTTGCACATTAGGATTATGGGTCGTCCTATGTAAAACACCCTTGTGAGGGCGGTATACTATATCAAGGGTTGGTTTCTCAATGGTGAGAGAACCACTAGTTTGTGATGTAGATGGATCTGAACTACTAGGAGGGGAATTGTAAGAACAAGCCCTCATATGTATATTAACCTCATGATCACACATGAAGATATTAGCATTGGAAATGTTTCCCCCTTTTGGGGGTTTATCTTGGGTACCTCCTTTTGTAGGCATCGACACAATGGAAACCATATGTTGGTGTTTTTGTGGAAAGGTTTGTGTCAGCATGATAGGTTATAGTTTCACACGACATTGAGCCATTATGTGATGAACTTCCTCCATATGAGGGCACTGATGAGTGAAATTATCTCTATGAAAAATCTTGCAAGGGTACTTACATTTCCATATTTCTTGTGTGCCCCCATCTAGAGGGTTTGGATTGGGTGCAATTCCTACCCCAGAAGTATCATTGGGATTCTTCTTGGGTTTATTCTTCTTTCCTTTAGGGCCTGTGGCTAGGACTATAAGGATTTCTGAAGTCTAGACAAAATTTGTGGCTTAGTCCTATGGAGAGGGCTCTAATATGGAGGTGGATCTAATGGGACTATGACTCCTTCTCTCAAGTGTTGATATAAAAGGTGGCTCTTCCATGAAGCTTTCATGTCCTGGTATAATGGGATGAGGTCTCCCGCATCCAAGAATTGTACTGCAGGAATGTCAAGAAAGCATAATGTTTTTGCCAAGGCATTGTGGGATATTATACATAGAGTCTTGGATTGGTCTGTGGAGAGAATGACTCTTTTATTGGGGTGGTAGCATACAAAACACCTTCTTATAAGCTCAAGGAAATGTGTAGCTTGGGGACACATGGATCAAGCTAAGTTTTTCACTTTGGATGTCCCAATGCTTAGAATTGCACTTTGGACATCCAAATGCTTGTTGAGAAGATGGTGGAGTTGATAGAAGCTAGCGCATTGAATGAATAGGAACATATCACAAGGACTATCATTACTTATTAGACAGTGAAGATGTAAATGGATAAGGTCCCACTGGACAAGGATATGCAAAAGGAATAGGTGATTCACTTGATTAATGGCATACATGACAATATGGAGGAAATATATTGGTGCCTAAACAATGTAGCCAAGGTTGTGGGGGTGTTATTCAAAATTGGTCAAGAAGATAGGAATGTAGGCTCAAAGGAAGTGGCTCAAATCTCTCCTAACCAAGTATAATCAGTTCCAGAATAATATTTGGTTTTTTGGTCTAAGTATCACATGCTATTGTATAGGAATCATTGTATAGTTTATTTACGGCTTGTTAGCTTAATAGTTTATGGTAGTTTTGGTATGTTATATGTAGTCTTTTATGATTACACAACTTATGGACGCTTATACAATATTTTTGGATACCTAATTTCCCTCATGTGGGAAAGTCTCTTTTTGCTATATTCCCTCATATAAGGCTAAGACTTATGCTTTAGTCGGACAGACTTGTCTCTTCTCAGAGGCAGAGATTTCAACTATTTTTTGTATCTTATATTTATATTTAATAGAAGGATATTTATATATTACAAAAATAACTTTAGTGAAGTGAATTTTTTCCAATTTTTCTTCGTTTGTGAGAACAATTTTCACCAAAAATTACAAGTTTAGAAGAATTGCAAAAAATACTAAGTTGACAATTCTAGATTTATGCAGAAAATGACAGGAGCATTAGATCAATGATTAGAAAGTTGTTCAGTACTCAATAATGTGTAATGTTAATGACCAACACAAAAAAAAGTAATGGTTCTTGTCATATTTTTTTCTATAGGTCTCCAAAGTTGGTCCCTGAGATTTAGAGCAACTACAAGAATAATACATAATTGGGCAAATTTGTTAATTTTGGACTTTAAATTTCAGTTGTAAGCTCATAATGGAGTATGGTTACAACCATTGGAAATATAATCTATAGGAGAATAGATGTGAACAATTTGAATATATTAAAGGGGTAATATATATCTTTCCATAAATGGATAGGAAAAGGGGGATGCACGAGGGCTTCTCCTTGTTGACCAATATCTTATCACGTTCATTCATAAAGGGGGGATTTTAAATTGTGAAAAATAAGGTCAATATATTATAGTTATTGGGGGGGTTATGGGGGGTTTTATAGGTATTGGGGGGGTATACAAAATGGGTATCTAGTAAAAATAGGGGATATCTTGTAAAAATAGGGCATTTTTAATTAGAAAGATGTATTGGGAGGGGGGATCAACAAAAGGATGTTTATAGGTATTTATCAATATCAAGTGAAATTAGGGGTATTCTCTAATATCCAACGAACGAAGGAACTATGGCACAGATTCACCAAGCGAAGACCCCATGGTGGGTTGTAGCCTTTATTCAACAATATTTTCAAATGAGTATTTTCCTAAAATTCTTGTTTATATAAGAAATTTTAAAGAATTTTGGAAATATAGTCTATGTAACAAGTTCACTTCTATGAATACAAAAACAATTAAGAGTTTGAATATGGAGGTGCAATGCTATAAAGTTGATAATGAAAGAATGTTGAGGGCTTACGAGCGGAAAAATTAGTTGAACACTTAACTCATGCAAATATTAAATATATTATATAGGCAAATGTAGATTACTTCAACTTCATTTCATGATAATGAAAGTAAGGAATGTTTAAATATAATATTCCATGAAATATCCATGTAGTCCAAAATTTCTAGACATTATTGCTCACCACTTCCTACATCCAAGAGATTAGATACATAATTTTGAGGAATCCAATAGTATCCCTAAAATTTCCATAGTTAGAAATCATAAAAGGATACATGTGGAAGAACATATGCAAGGGGAGATGAGAAGCCACCATTTTTTTATGGTGAAAACAAGAAGGGAGAAGATGTAGAAGCCTAGTTATTGGAGATGATGAAATATCTCCAATTACATAATTGTTCGTCTAATATGGAGGCCAAAATTGCAATTTACAACTTGAAGGAAAAGGATTTCATTTGATGGGATCAAATGGTTCAAGTTAAATATATAAGTGAAAATACGATTTAATCGTGGAATTTCAAGAAGTACTTCCAACAAAGGTACCTATTAGAATATTATTACGACAAGAAGATGGAAGAGTTTTGTGTAACTCAAGTTGGAAAAAATGAGCATGGAAGAATATGAGAGGAAGTTTTTAGAATAGTTGATATATGTTGGGTTTATCAAAGAAGATAAAGTAAATATATAGAGGTTCCTAAGTGGTTTTCTTTCATTTTATAGATATATAAAATTTAATTTGATTAACCCATGACTCTTGAAGAGACAATATGGAAATCCAAGCACATGTATGATCAGAACAAAGGAAGGGAAGACTTTAAGAAGCCTTGTAGATATAAGAAGAAGGATATGTAGGATTAGAGGAAGAAAGTATTTAAACTTCCTTTATTTAGGAACCACCCAAATTAATATCAGTAAAGTAATCCAACTCAAAATGAACCTAATACGGTAGAGTCTCTAGGAAAATGAACAAGGTTGCAACTTAAATGTTGGGGATGTGAAGGAGACAATTTGTTTAAAGGGTGTCTCCAAAGTAGAGATAGAATGAGGACTATGCACAACATACAAGAGTCAAGTACTATGAAAGATGTGGCCATAAACATTCTAAGAACTATGCGGCTTGAACAACCAATAAGCATATCATCTATCCAAAATGATTGAGGTTGAAGGTAAGATTGTCAATCAATCTATTGCCATTTTAATTGATTCATGAGAAAGTCATAGTTACATTCTCCTAATTTGGTTGAAATATTTTATCTAAAGAGAATTAAATGTGGTAAATCATGGATGATTCAGTTGACTATTGGAACAAAAAAGGAGAATCAATGAGTTAGTAAAGGGATCTCCATTAGATATGAATGGACTTAATGGGATTGTGTACTCATTTATTGATTCACATCTAATGGAATTAATACTAACTCATGGAAAACCATTTACTAACTCATTGATTCATATATATGGACTTAATACTTTTGTAGTTATATACAAAATGAGTACACATGAGTTGAAGGAGTTACAAATGCAACTAGAAGAATTGTTGAAGAAATGATATGTATGCCCAAGTGTGTCTCCTTGGGTGGCATCAATAATTTTTGTAAATAAAAAAGGATGGAATTCCAAAAACTTAATATCACTTTTCTCCTATGATGTGGTTATTAGGATGGATTGGTTAGGTGCACATCACTTTATTTCAGATTGCAATAATAGGACTCTCACTTGTTTTGATGAATAAGAAGAGAAGACGATTGTGAAAGGTGTTCCAAGGCCCATTTCTATAAGGATATTTTATTTGTGCAATTAAGTCGAAGTCTCAAATAACTCAAGTTTTTTTTCTCAATTCAAATTCATCTTATTCAACAATATACATATACTTTTTAAATATATAACAACAACTTTATTCGAATCGGGAAAAAAGGTGTCTACTTCAAATTGTTGTTCATTCAACAATATATAATTTTTATATATATCGAACAATAAACATTATTTAAGAACAAAATTTTAAATATGATTAGAATCACTAAACTTTATTCAAAAGAAGAGTAATAAAAGTTCACCCTTAATTACCCAATATAAACTATTCTGATAATTAGAAACAGTCAGCTTATAAAAAATAAAAAAAATTCATCTTCAATTTCTGCTCATTCAAAATATATAGATTTCCATATAATTAAATACAATTAACCTTTTAATACTAAAAGTTCATTTTAAATCTTATTCATACAATATATATGCATGTACTTGTATATAACTAAAAAAAAGCAACCAACGTTTAATAATAAAAGTTCATTTTCCAATTCTATTCATTTACCATCTTTATCACTATATAAATTAAAAGTGTAATTATATCTAATTCCGATACAATTGTCCATTTTATAACGAATATATACCTACGTTCTTTATTTTCCTATCACTATATAAAATTTCAAGGTGTAATTATATACAACTCCCTTTTCATACAATTTACAACATTGTAAGTGACTATATACATGCATCCTTCATTTTCCTATGACTATATAAATTATAGATACAAGTGTAATTAAATACAATTCTCACTTCATACAAATTATAATTATATGAATGGATATTTACATTCATTATACATTTTCCTATCAGTGCATAAATTTCAGAGTGTAATTATATAAAGTTTTAATTTCATACAGATTGCAATTATGTAAATGTATACATACATGCATTTACATTAATGTCGTGACTGGAGTTGATTTCCTAATAAAATAGAAGGATCCTCGTTAGCAAAAGGGATTAATGACAACGATAAAAACCCAAGGGTTATAACAAAATTTCACAACAATCAGCATAGGTAAACATTAGTATGACATGGAAGAATCCCATCAATTATGACAAAATTTATTCTCAAGGGTTCGACTCTAATGTTCTGGGTTCGACTCTAATGTTCTGGCGCTACCATTATTAAGAATTAAATTCACATTTCATTCGAAGAGAGGTATATGTATGTATGAATATATGAATATATATTTCCAACTATCTATAAGTAATTTAATACCTATTATTCCTTTTACGAATGCACCTATATATATATCCAGTTATCTATAAGTAAGTAAGCACCTAATATTCCTTATAAGAATGCATTTAACTCCATAATCATTTAACATTTATTTCTAAAGTGCCTTTAGGGGTTACTTATCAAGTTAGTAAATCATAACACAAGCTTCTTAAATTTCTCTAGTAATTGACCATTTAGCATTCCTTCTACAAGTGCATTCATAAGAACCTTTCAGCTGTTGAACCGAACATGTGAAATATAAACAATGAGATCTAAGAGGTTCAATGGAATGATTTTGTGGATATAATGCATAAATAGAGGAATAATTCTTCGAATCTTAATCTATATGTAATCGTAGTAGTATATACTTTTAGATGTAATGAAAATTGAATCTATTAACTTGCAGGTGTATATTCTACAAATTAATGGATCCTTTCATTTTGGTTGAGGCATAACGCTGACAGACCGGTTTACCAATATTCACCGCTTTTTGATAGAGTAGTTTCCAGATCATTTAATTATGTGAAAAGTATGTATGTGCAGTTCTTTCGATCAGAGTATATAAGCCATATTAATTATTAATATGACTTGCTAGTTGATGGTCGATGAATTGATATTATTATAATAATAATTAAAAATAATACTCTGGCCACACAATTAATAATATTAATTGAATAATAATAAATATAATAATTAAATATAACGGTTAACCATGCTTGACCATGCTTGAATTTGGTTGACCATAGTTGACCATGGTCAACTATGGTTTATTGTGGTTGACAATAGTTGAACATCCTTGACTTTGGATGTTCATGGTTGATTATGGTTGAACATCCTTGACCATGGTTGAACATAGTTGACTTTGGTTGACCTTAGTTGACTTTCGTTAACCATGTTGGATTATAGTCAACCATGGTTGACTTTGCTTTACCATGGTTGGTTTTGGTTGCCTATGGTTGACTTTGGTTGACCCTTGCTGACCATGGGTAACTTTGGTAAACCTTGGTTGACCATCGCTGAGCATGGGTAACATTGGTCAACCATGGTTGTTGACCATGGTTTACTTTGATTAATCATAGTTGACTTTGGTTGACCATGGGTTATTATGGTTGGCTATGGTTGATCATGGTCAACTGTGCTTGACTATGGTTGACAATGGTCAACCATTAGTTTACTATGGTTGGGAATGGTTAACCATGGTTGTCCATGGATTATTATGTTTGACCATGGTTGACTTTGGTTGATTATGGTTGCCCATGGTTGACTTTCGACAGCCATCGTTGACTTTTGTTCATGATGGTTGATTTTGGTTGAACATGGTTAACTTTAGTTGGCCATGGTTGACTATGATTGACTTTGGACGACCAAAGTTGAGTTTGGTTGATTTATGGTTGACCTTTGTTGAATTTTGGTTGACTTTGGTTAATCATGGTTGAATTTGGATGGCCATGGCTGGCTTTAGTTGACTTTGTATGACTATGGTTGACCATGGTTAACCATAGTTAACCATGGTTGAATTTGGTTGACCATGGTTGACTTTGACTAACCAAAACTCACTTTGGCTAACCAAAGTTGACATTCGCTAACCAAAGTTAGGCATGGTTAAGGTTGGTAGACTTTGCTTAACCATGTATGAATTTTGGTAGACCATGGTTGACTTTTGGTTAACAATGGTTGACCATCGTTGAGTATGGTTGACTTTTGGTTGACCATGGTTGGCCATGGTTGACCATGCTTGAATTTGGTTGACCATGGTTGACCATGGTTAACTATGGTTGACTTTGGTTGATCATGGTTGACAATAGTTGAACATTGTTGACTTTGGATGTTCATGGTTGACTATGGTTGAACATCCTTGACCATGGTTGACCATAGTTGACTTTGGTTGACCTTAGTTGACTTTCGTTAACCATGTTTGATTATAGTCAACCATGGTTGACTTTGCTTTACCATGGTTGGTTTTGGTTGACTATGGTTGGCCATGGTTGACTTTGGTTGACCATGGTTGAATTTGGATGAAGATGGTAAACCATGGCTAAGTTAGATTAACCATGGTTGAATTTGGTAAACCATGGTTAACTTTTGGTTGAATTTGGTAAACCATGGTTAACTTTGGTTGATTATGGTTGAATATGGTTGAGCATGGTCAACCATGGTTGACTTTTGGTTGCTTTTAGTTGACTATGGTTAATTATAGTTTATGGTTGAGTTTGAATAACCATGGTTAACTGTGGTGGACTTTGGTTTACCATGGTTGGCTTTGGGTGACTTTGGTTGACTATGGTATACTTTGCTTAATTATGGTTGACTTTGCATGGCTTTTAGTTTAAAGTCAACCATGGTTGAATTTGGCTAACCATGGTTGAGTTTAGTTGACCATGGTTAACTTTCGTTGACCACAATAGACCATGGTTTACTTTGGTCGACCATTGTTGACTTTGATTGACTTTGGTTGAACATGGTTGACTTTGCTTAACCATAGTTAACTTTGGTTGACTTTTGTTAACCACTGTTGATTTTGATTGACTTTTATTTAACTTTTGACTCGCCATGGTTGACTTTGGTTGAGCATGATTGAATTTCACTAACCAAGGCAAACTATGGTTGAGCATGGATGACTATGGTTGTCCATGGTTGAATATGGTTGACCATGGGTGACTTTGGTTGACTATGGTTGAGTTTAGGTGACTTAGGTTGACTTTTGGTTAACCATGGTTGCCTACGGTTGACTTTGGTTAACCATGGTTGACTATTCTCGACCATGGTAGATTTCAATTTTCCATGGTTGGCTTTAGTTGACAACAATTGAATTTTCTTAAATTCTGGTTGACTTTTCAATGACCATGGTTGACTTTGGTTAACCATGGTTGGCTTTGGTTAACCCCGAATTATTTTTCTTGACTTTTGGTTGACGTTTTGTGAAACTAAGATTGCATCTAAAAGGTCCCTCAACTTACGTGAGGGCCCTTTAGCTAACCATGGTTGACTTTGGTTAACTTTTGGTTGACTTTGGTTGATTATGGTTGAGCATGGTTGACTATGGTTGAACATGGTTGATAATGGTTTACCATTGCTTACTATGGTTGACTTTTGTTGACTTGTGATTGACCATGGTTGACTTTGGTTTATCGTGGTTAACTTTGGTTGGCTTTTGGTTAACATTTGGTTGACCATGGTTGACTTATTTTAATCATGGTTAACTTTTGGTTGGCTCTGTTGACTTATGTCAACCATAATTGAATAATATTTGAATAATATTGATTATGGTTAACTTTACTTGAATAGTTTTTACTATTGTTGACCTTAAGATATCAAGAAATGTTATATTTGAGGTTTATATTAATATTTCCTATTATTATTATTATTATTATTGCTTATTATTATTATTAAAAATAAAAACATTAATATTTTTAATAACAACAACAATAATATTAAAAATAATGTTATTAATGTTATTAAAGATATTATTAACTTTATTAATGTCACATACCCCAATTTTATTAAAATAATGTAATTATTTTTAATATTCCTGAGACATTATGTTAAATTTAATGCTAAGTAGGAATGGATGACTCAGCAGAGTCTCCAGAAATGGAATGTAAATTCTGAATAATTATTATTAATAAATAAATTATGGAGACAACAGCATGGGAGAGCTGTTAAAAGAGGTTACTGGTCTAACTGGTGGATGGAATTAGGTGGAAGGACAAAAGACAAGTGGCAGCATCCTCAAACACTTCCTGAGTTGCAGGTGACAACTTCCCTATATTTTGGGGTCATGATTCCCCAAGAAAGTGGAATCTGAGCAGGTGGCTCATTAATGACAGTTAGCCCAACTAAGACCTAGGCAATCTTTTAAATACTACTCAATGAACTGAGCTGGGGGTTTAGCATTTGTTCTAGAGGGAGAATACATTCAGGTGAATGCTATTCAGGAGTCCCATTGAGGAAATGGGAAAACAGTAAGGAAGTGTTTTGAGTCAGGAAGTTGCAGTAACTTGGTTCCAGTATAGCTGTTTGGGCTGAGGGAATTGTTGGCTGTACCTAGTTCCAGCCAGTTAGACCAGAGCAAGCTCGGGGGTCCTGAGAAGTGCTGTCTGGGCACTCTCCAGGAATTGGTAGGGAGGAACAGCCTCCCATCGCTGTTATTGTCTGCCATAGAAACAGGTTCTGCCACTCTTCCTGTTGTTTATTTAATAAATTAAATGTAGAATGGACTATCTCAACTGTGTTTTGAACAGTGTTTATTTTCAGTAGATCAGTGTTTCGGTAATTCCTATTATCACTTAAAAGGAGTAATTATCCTATGCAGAATATATTTGTTACTGTTACAGAAATCAAATATCATGATTATTTATTTCTAGAATTTCTATTAATAGTTAAATAATAGACAGAATATTAAACAGTAGTTATTCCAGAATTATATTTATTAAAAACAATCATAAGAACAGACATAGATAAATCTTAGATTTACTGTGAGATATTTCCTATTAGAGAAATGTACAGGAATAGTTTCTATTAGAGCAATATACCTGTATATATATCTGTTTCATATTTCAGTCAACTATAGATACAGGTCATTCTTTGTATCGAGCTAAGGAGAACAAAACTCATGTCATTTTATTTATTTTACTCAGAACATCCTTGACTGCTATCAATTATCTAAAGGGTGTGGCTGCAAAAAAATGTATCATGGTTTAAAAAAATTTCATGCAATCTCATTCAATAAAAATAGTAGTTAAATACAAACACATAAACTGTAGATTTTTATTCTCTTTAAAAAAAAACCTAATGTTATAATTTAATAAGCATTTTGTCACAACAGAGTTGACAGAGTTGTTTAAAACAGGACAAACGTATTGAATGGCTCGAAGCCAAGTCTCAAGAGACTTCAATGTTTCTTTAACCAAATCATAGGCATAGATTATTGTTCGTTATCGAACTCATATTACATGTAATACACAAGCACTGTTGTAGGAAATTGCCTACCTTTAGACAAACACCTTAAGACGTAGAGAAACTATCAACGAACGCCACCATTATTGGCTGTTACCAACCCTCGTATTTATTCACTGTAGTAATATTTATTTCATTATAAATATTTCTCATTAAGAGTAGACCACAACCTAACACGGCCGTAGCCTGATCACATTAATTCGACAGACTGAAAACAAAAGAAAAGAAATGCCTTATATGACAGACAGAACCTACAGGAGGTTTTATACATAGTTTATGTATATAATTTTATCCACAGTTATATTAAATATTTATGCAAAAACCAAAACAAAATTTCACAACTCGTTTCCAGTCACCACCGAATTCAATATTTCCTTATATATGTTTTGAACCAGGAACAGAACCCCAACTTGTCAGGGTTAACCCTATATTATTTAATCATTACAGTAATGGTAGTAATATCAACATTTCGTTTATTAAACATTCAAAAGAAACCAAGAAAACGCAGAGATACAGATACATGAATTCCCTATAGTAGAGTTATCATCTCGTGCAGGTATCGGAGAACGCAAAACAGTCTTTATAGATTTTTTTAAAAACACTCTATTCATTTAACAAAAACACTGAATGATACACGGCCATGACAGGCCCCATATTACCTCAACTATTAACTTATACAGCGTGGGTAAAAACCCTACATATAGAAAACAAAACAACAGTAATAATCCCCTGGCCTCATACAGTCTGAGCCGTATATGGTTCTTCATAACACGACTGGGTATCAAACCCTTTTCTATTATAAACAAAACAATTATACAGGTGACTGTACCCATGTCACGAGAGCAATGACGATCCCATTATACAGGAGTTCCCCTCCAAACTCAACCCTAGCACAACAAAACCAACAAAGAGAGAGACAGCCGTGGATAACCAGGCTTACCCGGAGGAGCCAGCGCTGGAGATGAAGCCCTGTGCACCTTCAGAACCGCGTGACCTGCACATTAACGAATGCCGAGAGATATTAATCACATTATTGAATGCCGAGAGTAGTTAATACTAATATAAATCTAAACAATCTGTGCAAAACCAAAACTGGGAACCCATTATCTTACCAGAGCCATGGAGGAAGTAACCCGTGGACAACCTGGTAGCCACCAGTGGAAACACGTAGCGAAACCCCATTTCATTCGACAGTTAGATGAGCAAGGGAACTTCCAATATCTCACTATTGACAGTCACGACAGGCAACAGTCAAGACAAAACCCTTAAGCTGTGAACGAACCAGTCGGGGAGCACATTTCCAAACCCTATACACAATCATCTCATGGATAAAAATGTAGCGAAACCCTGCATCATACTCACACCAGCGACAGTGGAAAGCTGTAAGTAGCAGGTGACTCTAAAATGGTGAAACAATGAGACCAGTATACAAAGGAAACTGAAGTAGACGCCATTAGCAGAGCCGAGGATTTCTATCCTACCACAGAATGAAACAACGAAACCAGAACCAAAGCATTTTGCATTTTTTTAGTGCCCAACTACAAAATTCAGACATGGAGGGTTTCTCCCTTAGAACCCGAGCCCGAAGGCAAAGACAATGACCTGGTAGGGTTTCATTATTAGCTTATATATCACCAAATGCATGGAGGAGAGCCAAACACGTAGCAATGAAATTTATCAACGTAATATGGGTCGAGATCATATAGTTTGGTTGCATTTCGAATCATTGTTCACCGATTTAAAAATCATTTGCATGGATATAAAGTTTGCCCAACGTATGGAAAATACTATGATTGTTATACAATCATTGTAATATATATATATTAAAAACCAAGTCATCGATAATGTCTAGGGCGCATCATATTATACCTATAGTCATTTAAACAATGATATAATCAAATTTTCAATGAGAACTCCACATTTTTTTTAGACAATGAAAAGTACCATAACTATATGGTGGATACACCATGACTTAATAAGTCATACTATCTTAACTCTCTTGATACTATTGTTAAACAATCAACAATTAGAATAACAAACTCTATTACTATGATGTTTAAATATAAACTCACCTACAGGTCCATACCATGAACATAGTTTTAAAAACATGGCACAGTTAGAGGACATAGGTTGAACAATAATACTAAGTAGACGTTGGATTTTGAATTATAGATGAATATAATGGAACAACGCTAGAGGCGTCACATTTCCAACTTATGCTAATAACACGTGAACACAGCAGTAATCACCGGTAATAGTCGACAACATATCACATAACGCAAACGTCACTATATGCCGACAATAAACATGATACAAACAATTTGTTACAGTGATAGATTCTGTATTAAACTAGAGTCAGGATCATATCGCAATGGATATGACGGAAACTTTGTAATTCATCGCAAACCTGACGATACTATCCAGGATAAGAGATATCATGTCGAGGCAGACTATCAGTTTTATTTCAAGCGTAACTTTCATGAAAAGAACCTTACTGTATTACACGACAACCAGCATAGTAAATAGATCTTCTTTAAGTTTTTATAGTGCAGGGAAAGGAGTTTGATACTTACAAAGATTAAAATTACAGTGACCCATACTTCCCCGGTGTACCTGCGAACAAAAGACAAAGTATGCATTAGCTCGTAAGCTAAGTAAGCCAGTCAGCTATGGCTAGCTCTCCCTTTGCAGTTTGAAAGAAAACAGTCCACTTTAAAATAAAAATAAAAAAAATTTCAATTGTATTAAACAGAAACTGATTAACAAGATTATGATTAGTTACTGAAATTAAACAGGACCAGGAACGCATTTAGTTAACATTTATTGTTATAATAAAAATTTTAAATTTTTCAGAAATTTCGGGTTATGACAATTAATGTGGTTAATGTTAATATCGATATTGATATTAATTTCCTAATGTTTTATAATATTAATGTTAATGTCAATCTTAATAATAATGTTAAGTTTTACTATCTTAATGTTAGTTCACATCAATTTTAGCCATGGATTAATGTTATTAATCTTAATATTAATATTATTCATGGTATTCATGCTATTAATATTAATGTGAATATTAACGTGATTAATGATAGTATTAATTGTATTAATACTGTTTATAGTGGTTTGTAAAATTAGTCACAGCAGATCTAATGAACAAGTAAATCAATCACAACAGATGAACATAGAAAATATGGTGCAAAACTGTGCAAAACATGCAGCAGTGCTCTCTATCCCAGAAAGGGTGAATGAATTACAATACAAACTGTTACAATGAACAGAGCAATTCGAATTGCCTAAGGAGGTCATTCAAATCACTGAATGGAGTAGCTTGACTCTATCTAGGAGTCCTCATCAATCATCGGTGTTGCTCATCAATCACAACAACCAGTCATCCAGGTGTCAATCTGAGTCTAACTGAGTGTAATAAATGTAACTGAAGTGTGTAGCACTGATATAGGATCTGGAGGCTCAGTGGGGGCGCATGGGAGGCTAACTGGAGTCAGAGCAAGTCACCTAATCGAACTGGAGGTCAATCGGAGGTGAAACAGTCAGTCAGGAGTGAAACTAGCCTCAAATCAGGGAGAATCGGAGCTAACTGAATGTAACTGAAGTGAATCTGCAGTGGTAGGTGAACAAGTGCGCCCTTCTCTGTCAGTAGGTGAGAAGAGGGCGCCTTTCAGCTTAGGAGCACTAAAACTCTGTGGTAAGTGGCTCCCGGGTGCTAGAAGAAGGTGGATAAGGTGCTGGAGGCATCAAACTGGTGACTGGGCTGCATATCCTGAAATAGATCATGCAAGATCCTGAAGTAGATATGTATCCTGAAATAGATGATCCTGAAATAGATATGTATCCCGAAATAGATGATGGATATCCGAACACCCCCCCTCAAGCTAGACTATGATGTGCCAACTAAAATAATGTGGGGCCCTGGTAACTAAGACCAAAGGTCACCCCAATACAATAATCCAAAAAATGCTGAAAATAAACTAAGTGAGGAAAGAGGGAAAACCCAGTGGGAAGAAAGCCCCCCCTCAAGCTAAAGCATAATAATGAATCAATCTGTCTCCACCATGATGGAACTCACCCCCAACAGTGAACGGAGGTAAGAGAACTTCTTCTCAGTGAAGCTCTTGGTGAAGATGTCTGCAATTTGCTCATCAGTAGGGAAATATTGCAGAATGATGGTGCGGTCGTGCACCAACTGTCGAATGTAATGCATATGAATCTCAATGTGTTTGGTCCTCTGCCGCTGAACTGGATCTGTGGAGATCTTGATAGCACTTTGATTGTCACAAAATAGGACAGTCGAAGTAGTGCCACCAAAACCAAACTCGGAAAGAATACCCTGCAACCAAACTGCCTGAATGCAGGCATTGACTGCCCCTCGATACTCTGCCTCTGCTGAAGAAAGTGCAATGGCTGCTTGCTTTTTGCTGGACCAGCAAATAGCACCATGACCAATCATGAAAACATAACCGGAAGTGGACTTCCGATCAATGCTATCACCTGCCCAATCTGAATCAGTAAAACCAATGAAATCTAGCTCAGAATCTGCAGCATAATGTATGCCAAACTGTCTCGTACCTTGCACATACTGCAAGATCCGCTTGGCTGCTCGCCAATGAAGCTCATGTGGCTGCTGCATATATCTTGACACGGCACTCACGGCATATGAGATATCAGGCCGTGAATGTGTCAAATAAAGTAGTGAACCAATCAACTGTCGATACATACTGCAATCTGCAAGCGGTGTGGAATCTCCCTCCTCAAGACTGATTCCTGAGAGGAATGGGAACGGGGCTGCCTTACATTCAGCCATATTAAACTTCAATAACAGGTCGGAAGCATATTTTTGCTGAGATATAGTGATCCCATCAAAATTTTGAGCTATCTCCAAGCCCAAAAAGTGACTCAGCAAGCCCAAATCGCTCATGTCAAAAGCTAGATTTAAGGCAGATTTTAGCTTGTTTATTGAAGTAAGTGTGCTACCAGTAATAAGCAGATCATCAACATAAAGTACAATAACCAACAAATTGCCTTTAACTCGCTGAAGATAGACATTCGGATCAGATTTGCATCTTTGGAAATTCTGAGAAAGAAGGAAGGAGTCCATCTTTGCGTACCAAGCTCTTGGGGCCTGTTTTAACCCGTACAAAGACTTCTTCAATCTACAAACCAATGATGGATCTGATGTATAACCCTCTGGCTGCTGCATATAGACCTCTTCAGCAAGGTCTCCATGTAGAAATGCACTCTTCACATCCATATGGTGCACTTCCCAGTGCTTGGATGCGGCAATAGCTAAAACAAGGCGGATGGAATCCATCTTTGCAACCGGTGCAAAGGTCTCTGTGTAGTCCACTCCTTGGACTTGGGAAAAACCTTTTGCCACCAACCTTGCTTTATATTTGCTGATAGTGCCATCAGCAGCAACTTTAGTACGGTAGACCCATTTACACTTCACTAATTTTCTTCCAGGTGGAAGAGAAACTAGCTCCCATGTATTGTTCTTTTGAAGAGAACTGTACTCTTCATCCATGGCATCTTTCCATCTTGGATCTCGATGGGATGAATAGTATGATTGGGGATCTGAACCAGCCATCAAATAACAAATCTCAGGAAGAAATGGATCAGCAATAGAAAGAGCCATACCTGCCCTTTGAAAGTCTCCTCTTGTTCGTCTCGGATCAGCAGGATTTCCAAGACTAGAACCAGCAGATTGTAGAGTATTTTGGGCCCACTTTGGTAACTGAGGGGGATCTGAATGGTCGGATTCCGAACCTGATATGTCATGATCATCATATGCTGCTACAATATCAGAAATATCAGAACTCATACCTTCATTATCGCTGCTCGAATCTTCTTCTGGTGAAGGCGGTGAATCGGCAGTTTTCTCCTCAACTAGTTGCAATTCTTGAAGCGGTTCTTCAAACTGCACACTGCGCTCTATGAATATCTTTTTAGATCTGATATCCATGAGTTTATATGCTTTTGATTCTTCCCCATATCCTATCAATATGCACTCGATACTTTGTGGATCCAAAGCTCGTCTCTTCTCAGAAGGAATTCTAGCCCATGCAGTAGAGCCAAAAACTCTCAAATTTGACACATCCGGTTTGTGACCAAAGAATGCTTCGAAAGGAGTCATACCTTTCACGGATGAATGTGGAACTCGGTTCTGTATATATGCAGCAACATTGATTGCTTCAGCCCAAATATTTGCAGCCAAACCTTTTGATTCAATCATGCATGTAGCCATCTCTTTCAGTGACCGGTTTTTCCTTTCCGCTACACCGTTCTGCTGGGGTGTGTAGGGAACTGTATGTTGGATCTTGATTCCGCTTTGGGCACAAAGTTGCAGCAACTCGGACTTGATATATTCCCCACCATTATCAGATCTGAGAGCTTTGATCTTGCTCTCAGTGGTGGTCTCAACAGAAGCCTTAAAATCCTTGAATTTTCCAAGCACTTCTGACTTGTTTTTGAGAAAGAATACCCATGTAAAGCGAGAATAATCATCAATAAATGTCAAAACATACCTTGAACCATTTAATGACATATGGGGCAGCGGACCGCTGATATCATAATGGATCAATCCCAAAATAGTAGAGGCTCTGCTAGCCTTGCCGCGGTCGAATCTGTGCTCGGGGTGCTTCCCAATAATGCAACCGGTGCATATTCCCTTCGAGGAACGGAGTTGTGGAAGCCCATCTACCATGGATTTATTTGATAGCAGCAGCAAATACTTATAATTTAGATGTCCAAATCTTTCATGCCAAAGCCTACTAACCTCATTACCATGTGTGCGAAGAGCAGTGGGCTTTGCAAGCGGAATAAAGTGCGAAAAACTCATAACATTTTGCAGTGTGGTTTGCCTTTCCAACCGCAACTAGTCTTCCACTTTTGATATCAGAAATTTCAACTGTATTAGGGCTGAATGTGACTTTCTTTGGATCACCAGTATGTGTCATTTGATACACAGAAAGGAGATTCGAAGCTAAGGAAGGCACATAGAGAACATTCTGAAAGCATCCATGATCTACATGAATCGTACCTTTGCCCTTTGAAGAAATTTTTGAGTCATCTCCCAAATGGATGGGGATGGAGCTGTTTGGATCGAATGAGAAAAAAGAATCAATATTTGCAGCCATATGATTTGATGCACCCGAATCTATCAAGAGAGTGGGCTTCGAAACCGTTGCCATGAGTGCTTGTCCTCTTTCATGATCGTCATTCCGATCCTTCTTCCTTGCACCATCAGGAAGGGTTATGTTGTTCTTTTCCAAAAGGAGGGCCATTTGATCTATAGTCTGCTTCATACATGAACTTTCGGGATGAAAGCCACGGTTACAATAAGTACACTTAGATTTTTGGTTACCTTCTTTGCCCTTTTGCTTGGATTTCGAACTGGATGGTGCATCCGTTTGCTTGCCTTTGTCTTTTTGCTTGTGAGGCTCGAATTTGGGCTTCTCCTTCTTTAGCTTTCCTTTACCATTCGAGATCTTGGGTCCTTGAACAAATAGGGATGAATCTTTGGAGCTTATGGACCCCATTTGAATCAACTTGTCATGCTCTTTCGTAACGGACTCAATGAAGGCATTCAAGGTAGGCATCTTCCAATTCGGGGTAGTTAGCCGACCGGAATTGAAAGTGGAGACAAATACCGAATAATCTTTCCCAAGCTTGCTTAGAATGGAGAGGATCAACTGTTTATCCTCTTTGATAACACCACTGTTCTTCAATTGCAAGTTCAAGTTCTTGAATTTTGTGAAGAATTCATTGATGGTCTCGAAATTCTCAGGATTAAGGCCAATCAATTCATTCTCTAATTGAAAAGCCCTAAGCTCATCCTGCTTGCCGAATAGTGTCTCAAGTTGCTCCCATATGGCTTTTGGAGTCTTCAATCCGCTGAGATGGAAGTGAAGATCCTTGGAGATGGAGAGACAAAGAAGACCGTAAGCTTCATCAAGCTTGTTGTAGTGTTTAGTTCTTTCTGCTACATTGTTTGGCTCCAATTCAAGACCAAGAGTGACTCGGTAGTAACCTTTTGAACGTAATATGATCTCCATATCATCTTTCCAATCAAAATAATTGAATGGGGTGAGGATAGGCTTTGAAGAAGAGTATTCCATTGCAAGGATTGAGTCAACTGATGAAGAGGAAGCTTGCATGCAGACTAGAGCGAATGGAATTGCTGTAGAAAGGGTTGCATGCAGAAGGTAGCGAATGCAATTGGAGGAGACAATAAACCTGCAAATCACATCAAAACAACCACAATAAGGTCGAACAATCCACCCTTTGAGAGTTGCATCACACCTGGGATTGGATTTCAAGCAATGTTGAATAGGTCCAATGTATCAGATCCAGGAATTATGTGGTAACTCAAGCTTCTGGAGTGGTATTGGAGTATTTTTCAAGCTTTGCATGCACAGGAGCGAATGCCCTTGAGATATCTCATGCCAAACTTTTTGCAATTTTTAGCAATTCAGTCAAATCTTCTTGTATAAACACCTGTAGAAAAGAGATCTTGTCCCTGCAATGGCTCTGATACCATGTAAAATTAGTCACAGCAGATCTAATGAACAAGTAAATCAATCACAACAGATGAACATAGAAAATATGGTGCAAAACTGTGCAAAACATGCAGCAGTGCTCTCTATCCCAGAAAGGGTGAATGAATTACAATACAAACTGTTACAATGAACAGAGCAATTCGAATTGCCTAAGGAGGTCATTCAAATCACTGAATGGAGTAGCTTGACTCTATCTAGGAGTCCTCATCAATCATCGGTGTTGCTCATCAATCACAACAACCAGTCATCCAGGTGTCAATCTGAGTCTAACTGAGTGTAATAAATGTAACTAAAGTGTGTAGCACTGATATAGGATCTGGAGGCTCAGTGGGGGCGCATGGGAGGCTAACTGGAGTCAGAGCAAGTCACCTAATCGAACTGGAGGTCAATCGGAGGTGAAACAGTTAGTCAGGAGTGAAACTAGCCTCAAATCAGGGAGAATCGGAGCTAACTGAATGTAACTGAAGTGAATCTGCAGTGGTAGGTGAACAAGTGCGCCCTTCTCTGTCAGTAGGTGAGAAGAGGGCGCCTTTCAGCTTAGGAGGGCTAAAACGCTGTGGTAAGTGGCTCCCGGGTGCTAGAAGAAGGTGGATAAGGTGCTGGAGGCATCAAACTGGTGACTGGGCTGCATATCCTGAAATAGATCATGCAAGATTTTGAAGTAGATATGTATCCTGAAATAGATGATCCTGAAATAGATATGTATCCCGAAATAGATGATGGATATCCGAACATGGTTGAGTTATGGTGACCATTTTTTACTTTAATGTTCTTAACATTAATGTTAATAATAATGTTAATTGTGTTATTATTAATATTAATGATTTATTAATGTTAACATTGACATTGATTTTAATATTCATAATAGTAGATTTAATATTAATGCAATATTTACGTCGAAGGCGTTCATTCTATGAGAAACTGTCCCATGACACTGTTCACAGATTCCTCGCTTATCGAGCTAATTAAAATTCGCCACATATGTTATTTAATTGCCGTCAGTTTGGTCACGCGGCCATTTTATTGCCGTCAGTTTGGTCACGTGGCCATTTTATTTCTGTTGGTTTTGTCACTCGATTTTATGCCTGCTTTTTCACTCTAGTAGATTATTCAAGACCTAGCTCTTTAAGACGGTTTCTCCTGTTTTATCTTCAAGAACTAGCTCTCAGCGAGATTCTGGCCCTCTAAACCTTTCTGCAAACAAGAAGCGGGGGCTTTATCGTATCATAGATATCATCTTCTTTCCATCTTCCATTCCTCAACCTGGAACCGATGTCTCTTAAAAATCCTGGGATCCATTTTCTGCTAAAGCAATTTTGGGCCTCCATGAGAGTTATCTTATCAAAGCTTGGATGTTTCTTGGCCGAATTTGCTAGGCCGAAAAGCCCTTCGAGAGGTGCAATGTTCATCTCCTGTTTCTTCTCTACGATGTCACTCTAGAAATAGATTTTCCGTGCTGCCTTGGAAACCCAATCTAGGGCTTGAATCGTGAACCTATTAAGCACATTTATCGAGAGCCATTTTTCATGGAAGTACCTGTATCTTGATATAATAACCTACCCATTACTGAGGGATTTTCCTAAGCTTCTTATCAGAGGATCATGGCGTTCAATTACACTATTTTTACTCACTGATTTCCTGCCCAAAATCTCCTTTTTCTTCATAGAAATCTTTGGCAAAGAACTCTTCCCTCACTTGTCACGATTCTTCTTGAATTCCTCCCATTTTTCCTCCATTCTGTTGTCTGAAATTGCCAAATTCTTCTTTTTCCTATCGACTTCCCTGATCAATTCACTAATACTATTGATTTCCTTGGATTCGATCTCTTGATCGGGTCGACTTCCCTGCTCAATTTGCTGACACCAATTTCCTCAAATTCAATCTCTTGATCTGACAGAGGCTTGAAGATGTGAGGCACGAAAGCTTCCCGCTCAATGAAGTAATTTAGCTTAATGTAATTTTAGGTTTTTGTATTACTTTTATGGCTCACTAAGCCAATTATTTATTGACTGCAAGGATTTTGTCCGAAAGGGTATATCATTAAAAAGAGCAGAAAGGTCTTTTTTTTGTTGCCTCGAGGAAAATGTATTTTCCAGCCTATGAAGTAGATAATATTCGAAATTCACCAGTTTTTTTTTTAAATGAGTACTTTTCTGTGATGAGCCTGCAATAATTAATTAATGCAAATACACAAGATATCAAAAATAACAGAACTCAGAATCACTTTTATATTGATCACAGGCCACTTCGAGGGAGCAACCTCCTTTGAGCAAGCTCAATACAATTAACTTCACCATGCCTTCAATGACCTCATCACACACTTATATACTAATTCTATGCCCAATACTATGAGTCAAAACCATGGGACATATAATACTACGGGATGACTTACAAAGCATATGCGTCCAATACTATGGGTCAATACTATGGGCTAATATAAACTATGGATCAACAAATACTATGGGACAACTTACAAAGCATATGCGTCCAACAACAATATACTAACATAGTAAAGAGAAGGGTTGACACGGGTTCCTAACATCCCCTCTCCCTTAGAAAAAGCTTTGTCCTCAAAGCTTTGGTTGGGGAAATGGATGAAGAATCTGAAAGAGTGGTTCCCCGGTAGCATCCTCGAGTTGCATTTCGGGTCACTGACGCCTTTGGAGTTTCAGGGAGGATTTCTTGGAAGGCTGTAGATGAAGAAGAACCCTATCAGCTGCGTGGAAAGTGCGCTCAGAACGGTGCTAGTCGGCTTGTTGTTTCAGTCGAATTATGGCCATGTGATGATTGTCTTGCAGAATGAGAAGAATCTGATCACGGTTTCAAAGAACCGAATCAATTTCCTGAACTGGGGAGCTGCTAAGGGTGTATGGAAGAAGAATTGGCGGTGTCTATCCATAGACTGCTTCATATGGTGTCCTTTGAGATGTGGTATTGTACCACCAGAGCGCTTCTAGGAAAGCCATAGAAATAGTTGGCCAAAGCTGTGTAGGGATGGGCAAGGGTTTGAGCAATCCCGAAAGGAGTGTCATTTCACCCTTGTTGACCTGGAAAGTAGCACCGTCAGCCACCATCTGTTGAATTGTCATTTTCAGTCCCTGCCAAAAGAAGTTACATTGTTCCTGGTCATACATTTTGAAGAACCCAGAGTGCCCTGCTGATGAAGAAGCATGGAGTTCATAGAAGAGATAGCCCTGTTGAACATATTGCAACCAATTTGGAACAAGCAGAGAAAGAGCTGTAAGAGAAACTGGGTCATCAATTGTGCGAGAAGGAGCATCTACCACCATATTGTTCTTACCCATCTTATAAGCGATCGCATAGGGATAACCCATGAGTTGGATAACCCATTGCAGGTGTGTTGGGGAGGAGACTCATTGTTCCAGAAAATTTTCCAG